>JAVFBX010234168.1:0-10689 GCA_034783855.1 Mopalia kennerleyi | reverse complement strand
GTATTTTTCAATAAAATTTGTTTTGTTTTCAGCGAATACTGTCTCGAAGGGTACCATATTGGTAGAGAAACGTATAGACCAAACACAAATCATTTGCGTCAAAGACTAGCACTGTCTCACTAAATTGTGAGAATGAACCAAAAATTTGGGACAAAACACTTTTTCGTAAATTTTTTTAAGAATCGTTGATTGTTTTCTAGAGATAATCTTCCTGTGTATTAGTATGTACATATTTTACATATAAAGGTGTTTACTCTTCGGAAGTTGATATGATACAACATCTCTTATGAGTTTGCCAAACCAGACAATGAGGTTTGCTTAGGAAATCTTAACCTGGTCTTAACTGGAATGATTGATTAACTTCCTCAGCCAAACCGGCTCACTTTATTGACAGGAAGTTGTTGTGGAGAAGTGATTTCCCCTGGTACACAGGCGGTGACGGTTATCACGTATACACAGTAGAAATCATCGTTGTCTGATAAATGTACAGACACACGAACGCCATCCACTGTTGAAACCCCCCTGTGGCGTGTTCTTTATTCACAATAGCATCTCTTGAAATTCCTCGCCTGACCATTTTAAAACGTTCTCGTTTTTAACTACAATTATCCGCCAAGATAGACAAAGTAGAGGAACAAAAGATAACCCCAGACACTCTTGTGTATTCACAGGCTGAACCAGATCATGTTACGCCAGACTAACGACATATACTTAACACTTCAATCAGTTGGAGCTGGGTAACATATTAACGAAGCAATTTTACTCGTAAAATCTTGGGAAGAATGGGCCAGTACCGGATTTCTTGTTTTGAAGAATTGGTCAGTACCGGATATCTTATTTTGAAGAATTGGTCAGTACCGGATATCTTGTTTTGAAGAATTGGTCAGTACCGGATATCTTGTTATGAAGAATTGGTCAGTACCGGATATCTTGTTTTGAAGAATTGGTCAGTACCGGATATCTTGTTTTGAAGAAGTGGTCAGTACCGGATATCTTGTTTTGAAGAATTGATTAGTTTGGTTCAAAGGAAAGATATAAAACATTTATAATATCATATAAAATATACCAAAGTCTGCAGAAGAATTTGTACAAAAAGCATAAAAACCAGAACAAGATATAGTTCCAGCTTCAGTGGTCCAATGCATAAAACACAATGTGTTGATAGAGAACATTCATTTGATACAGTACATAATATTAGCGAGCAACAGCCCGAAGGAGCGTGGGTGGCACCCCTCTTGTCCCAAAATGATATATTTTTTTAATGCAAAGTCACATCACTGTGCTCGTGAATCAGTTCCGAAAAACATCGATATGGTGCTACAACAAGTTCAGGTAAGCGAGATCATATTACTAAGGCTCATATCTCATTTGAATATTCCCACTTGTTAAAAGCACGTCAAGTTACATAATACACAAGTAGTGTAAATCCGTAATTCGATAACTTCATTTTGACCTAAAATTTCAGCATTGATAATGCCATCATTAGGAGATCATCTCCTGGTGATGGCAATAAAGCGCGGCGCAGCTCGACTTGCGACTGAGAGCATCTGGGAAGTTGGCGACTGGAAGCAGCTGGAAGCATCTGGCAGCATCTGAGAGCGTCTGATCGGACACTGATTTTGGCCGACCTGAGCGCGCTTACGACTGACTGGCTAGCGCTCAGTTGTACCCAGTCGCAAGTGAGTTGAACATGTTCTACTTTCCTACGACTGGAAGCATCCAGTTCTACCGACCTGAGCTTACCTGCGATCGAGTTGACACAGATATGAAGACATAACCATCAAAATGGCAACGGAATGGAGTAGAGATGCGGACGATAAATATGTAGAAATTAACAAAGGTTTTTTAATAATCTTCTTTTTTTTTTTCTATGTTACAGCCATGGATTTTGCCATGAAGTCACCTGGACGCCTTTTGAGCATGCGTGGATATTTCTAGTTGTACTTAGTCTCAGTCGTCCCGAGCATAATGTATCGGCGATAATTCGGATGCTTCCAGTTGCTGACAATCGCAGGATTCAAACAAAAACTCGACATGAGTGTTACTGCGCTGGGATTAATAAATCCCCTGATGGCTAAATATATGCTGAAATTTAAATCAAAATGAAGTAATCGCTTTTCTGAATGACGATAATTGTGTATTGTGTTAAACTGTTCATTTAGGGGAGCTACGTATTGTTACTCACCATACAATTCTAATCTACGGTCCGGCAACTACTGCCTTTTAGCGGAATTTACTTTTAACTTGGTTCACAACCAGAAGACATTGATTTGTTTTTACTATGGTTAGGCCCATTACAAAACTTGCTTCAAACATACATCTGAAGCCCAAACAGCTCAAGTGACAAATGTTACATTGTGGAATCTGTGTTATGGAATAAATGTTAGAAATTACCCAAACCCAGAGTCACGGATTATTAAACATACAAATAATCTACAAAAACTACAAATAATGTAATCCATCTAGACAGTTGCCATGGATGCTATGTTGGTCTACTTCAACGCTTTAACGCGTGTGAAATTGCTCAACACTGTTAATGAGTAGTCAACCTTCCGATATAAGAATATACATGGTATTCCATTGTTTGCAAGCTCTTGATGGATTTCTACACCAAACAGGCAACAGCCTGTCAACTAATAACTAAATGTTTTCATACAGCATATTCCAATAATAATCAGATCTAATCACCATGCCCAACAACACCCCCAGGCCTGATCAATCAAATAACTAAAGCTGGTGCGTTTCCTCCAAAGCATTCATTAGGATACATCGTGTGAAGAAGGTCAACAAACTTTTCGTTCTGAATCACTCGTTTAATCAGTAAAAAGGATTTAGTCCAATTCACAGCTCACTGGACAATTCGGATATTCCTATAAATGCTCTGCATTTGACACCCATTTGGTCGAATGTTGTAAAGGAATCACATAATGCAATTTGTATGACCGGATGACCAGAAGAATACATATCTAAAACGATGTTATTCGATTCAGTGGACGCCAATTCTAGTGTCCCGCAGTTTCTCTCATTTTGCTGTGGAACTATATCTAATAAGAACTAATATAATCCTTATAGAGTAATAAGATGTGGGGAAGGTGTTTGACAACAGACTCTCGATAACTATTCTACAGCAGCATATGGGCAGAAAATCAGAACTGGAGCTAGGCCAATTTATCAATGGTCGATTTCCCATCATTGTTCCAGAACGCTCCCGGATTCTTTGTTACTTATATATTTATCACAGTTGTAATTAACTCTGAGTAAGGGTAAACGTGATTTATTCCATGCTATCGAAAAAACAATCATTTTTCCATTTTTTACGAAAATAATGCCTGAAATGACTGTTTATCAAAGGCTGACTGACTTCCGTTGTTCTTTCAATGTGATGAACATGACCGCACCTAGTGTATAATTTGTGACTGAACGTACGAATCAAAACATATCATGGAGCGCTGTGTATCAAAAACCTAAAACAGGAATAGTTTGTAATCAACATATGTTACAGGGGAATCTAAATGAGGAAGTTACGCTCTAGATATTCAAAATTTTCAACATTCATGTCGGTTTTCATATACATACTTTCTCTTAACTGTGTTCACTGTAGATTAGAAGCACAGCTAAACGGATAGGTACAAACTTACAGTACGTGCTAAATAACGTTCACGACACATTATACCTGAAATACCGTTTGGAGTGAAGTAAAACAATAATCAATCCTTTGTTCGTAAGAATTGAATACTGTTCTGATATCACACACGTGGATTACGATGGCCATCGAACTGTTTTACATTGTCTTTCAAATGTGTAAAGGTGGTATCTCACAAGATTGGACACCCTGTATTTGCTTAGCACTGGAAACACGTTAACTTCCCATCAAGTCACAACACTACACAATTCACGGCTGTGTTGTGACTATTTCCTACGGTATATAACGTCGTCGTATAAGTAAAATACACTTGATCGCGGCGTCAAACATCATTTAAAAATCAACACTGAATTTTTTTACATTTTATTTTTTGACAGTTTTATGAATTTGGTAGAATCCATCTTTCATACAACCTCTTCAAAAAATCGAAGCCTAATTATCACCAAAGCCGATACTAATAACGGAACAGCATAGTTAAGAATCGAAGCATTGTAATCACCAAAGCCGATACTAATCACAAAACAGCATAGTTAAGGTTACAGCGTTGAAAGTATTGTATTATCTTATTTAAAGTATGTACCATTGTATTTCAGGTATATCGATCAGAACTTATTTCTAAAGAGAACTCATTTGAAGTTGCAAGAAAATTGTGACAGTATTTGCCTGGATATCATATTGCTCGTCCATTTACGCATGTTTCCACTGGGGATTGTTCTTGACACTAGAGTCATTTGGACGGATGATTTGACGGACACGGAGTTGTGTATCTGAACAGAATCATACCGTACGATGGATATATTAACACCGTGCGCCACTCTCTAAAGCAATCAAGACATACCATACAACAACATTGAACAGTACCCTAAAAAGATCAAATTCTATATTTCTACAAAACACTTTATTTTTATTACACATAAAGCAATTTAAACAAATAAAATTATGTTCGGAACCCTGAGTTATGCCCGAGACATCAAGGTCAATACGTAAGTTAAATACTATCAGCTTTATAGCACATCATTCTAACAACAACAACAAAATAGTAACTTTGTTTTTAAATCTTTAATAATAAATTCCATTGACTGACATAAAAAGGCTGTGATTAATCATAAATCTAGTTAAATCAGAGCAATTTTTGAAAGTTTTTTCGTTCTGATTTACCTGCTCGCTGGCTTATGACAGTACACACCGTATAGAGTGAGCGTGGCTTGGCTATGGCACTGGGGGAATATCACTGTTCCACCATTCCAACCGGGTCACATATAAACCATGTATTACCGTGGTTATTTGGGTACACCGTCTTCATATTAGGGAAACCCCCCTAGAGCACGGAGCTAAACATCAATAAGTTAACAAGCCAGCAAATCTGATTTACTTCAAGGGAATGAAAGTACAACACTATTCTCACTATTAGATATTCAGTTCTTGAAATAAGTGTAAAAAAAGTCAAACTTGAAGATCGCACAATTACAACAATCTAAAGAACACACGTTAACCCGAACACACAGATTGTATAGGGAAAGACAATATAGAAAATACCCTTTATCGTTTTAACAATGGGCAGAACAACACAGATCTTGCTTTCGGACAAACGGGTCACCATTTAAAATGTTAGACAGCACGGTTAGCTCGTATCCTTCCTGTAAACATTAAATAAAAAAATTGTACGCAATTACCATTTAACTTGAGAAACATTGCACACCGTCATTACTACTCTGGTAATAGTATTTTTGCCGATAAATATTTGCCCAAAAATAATTTTTACATCAGTTAGAAATAATCATATTTTGAATATGACCGGATGGCTGATTATGTTATTAGAATATTGCAGAAACAGTTTTACAAAATTCCATACTGACAGTGCAAAGTCCAAAAGCAAACTCCTTCTCGGCAATTTACAAGTCAGCTTTCCTTTATAGTTTGGGTTCAGATTGACCTTTTCACGATTATTGGATACAACCGTTTCAAGGCCATACCTTGTTTTCCAAGTCGTATTGACCGTGATGTTACGGGAATAAATACAGATACAAAAACCCCAATTCAGTAGAATCTTACTTCTGACGCATGATGTCCTCGTCAATTATCTCAAAGTAATGCGATAAATAAGTCATTATCAATATAACCGATAAACAATTGAACATTTGATTTTTGCTGAACTTTCTATTCTTTTAAGATAAATAATCGATACAGTCAGTAACAAAAGTTATAAATATACGGCGAGTTCCTTCGATACTAATTTTCCTAGTTAAGGATCGAGAGTCTCACGTTGTCTTACATCTAGGGACACAGTTTCAACGTCTCGGCCATTCTTTAATTTCGTTAATGTTCAAGTTGGGTAAAGCCATGTTTTTTGTCTTTCAGACTAATGTCATGAATAAATGTTTTCATACAGCATATTCCAATAATTCTGAGATCAAATCAATTTTTCTTGTCCTTTTCCTTAGCGTCAAAGCGACAGACTAGAACAGGCACAACTGAATGATGTACAACGAAATCACTGACACTGCCGAGGAAGGCACGTTTGAGTTTGCCTAGACCACGGGTACCTGTTATCACTATAGCCGCCGACTCTTCTTTAGCTGCCTTCACAATTACCTCCCCTGGTTTTCCTACGCCGGTTTTAAATTTCCCCGCCAACTGTAAAGACAGCAAAATCACATTGGTGGAATAGAATACATTGTAATTATATAGAATGAATAACTGTTTGATTACGAAGCATTAGAAACTATGGAGAATAGGAATGAAGAATAAAAATCAAAGTCGTGTAAAACGATGGACAGATAGACTAAGGCATATGGTAAGGTAAAAATAGAAAGTAAAAATACCAAAATGGTTGAGAGTGAAGCCGTACACACAGTGGGGATAAAATACGGATAGGGTGTTCAGAGCTACAAGATGATTGTAAAGCCGTACAGTTCTTCCAGGAGAGGAGTATAATAGAAGTACAACAAGTGCAAAGAGCTTGATTAAGAAACCATGTAGATAAAAGTAAATGCTGGAAGGAGAGAAAGAAATCAATACACAGAGTGCAAAGAGCTGGAGTATAAAACATGGGCACGAAAAAGATTGGGATTTAGCTGGTTTCGAAATCTTTTACCAAATGAAATTGAAATCACTAACTGTCAGTGCTGTGATGTAACTTGATAATAAAAGAAGAGGAAGGGACACATGGAATTGTATCTCTGTCAACAGTCTACGTGTGCATGTTGTTTGTCTTTCTCGTATGTACTAGGATTATTTGGTTGTAGCGTACAATGCATTTTCACTTTGATTGATTAATACTCCAGAATGGACACATAGAGACAATGCAGACTTACACATACATAAGTAACATGTTTAGCAACACGGTTGGCTGGAAGCTCCAATATGAAGCCTGACTGGTGCAATCATTGCAGTCATATTGTCTTCTCGTACTGACAATGCTGCTTAACGTTGAAACTATCTTTGTAACTTGTTTTCCCAAATTTTACTGACATGTACAATAGTAATATGAGCACAGATTTGTCGGTGAGAAAACACAATTCATCAGCAAGTCTGGTAAATTCCATGATCTTAATCACGATGTTAGGAACCCAACGAGTCCTATTCAGCTGATCTGTTTGTAGAAGTACGTGTTTTACGACGGTGATATCCGAATGTAAGCTCGTGAGTATTTACTCGGAACCTCATTTTGATCCCGCCCCACCTCCACCCCTGGCCTCCCCTGTTATTCGAGGTGTTCAACATATGGACAGTCAGCTGGAACAAGAAAACCGAAACAATCCCAGAGAAAGCTGGCCAGTATTGGCACAGGACTCGAAGTCTCACAGTGAACACAAATGATATTAAAATGATTGACACACGTAGACTTTGCGTTCCGATCATCGGACAAGAGTAACGGACAATGACTGACAGGTGTGAATCCAGGTAACTACTAACAATTATGTGTTACTAAGCTATGAAAAAAAGCAAATGTGAAACTCACTTCTGTTTTCTCCAGTTTATCTTTATATTTTTCACTGAGACGTTTTACTTTTGAATCCACTTCTTTCATCACCTGTTCTAGAACACTTTGGCCTTAAAAAGAGGGAAGGCGAAATAATAAACATGATTGGAACAGAAATATTTCCTGCTAACATAGCTGTAACTGAAATCATGTGTTACACCGACAATAGACGTTACTTCATAATCCATAATGTTTATAAATAAAAGAAGAATCATTGTATTTACAACAACGTATGTCTCTCTAACTCAATTATCAAGTAGAAATAGGACCTTTATAAGGTATTAGCCAGTTATAAGCCCCGATGTAATAAACACGTTTATACACAATAGCCACATGTAGACACTTTGAGTGGGGTTTTGTTTTAACCTACGTTCTTCAACGACACCCAGGATAATTCCAATCTAAAGGTTAACTGTTTATCGTGATACACCAGTGATAATATCGCTATTACCCTTTACATTTCTCCTTAATACAGTATACAAGGAACGAACTGGCATAGTTCCAAACACACGTTGTCTGAATAATTGGATTCCCGTTTTCACCCGCACAAGTGATATCATAGCGTCCTCGTTTTAGCACCAGTCCTTTAACTTAAAAGGGTACTGAATGAAATGAACAAATGGACGATACGCTCCAAAAGAGTTCAACATTTATCGATTAAATACATTTTCCATCTACTATATATATATATGCTACAAAATATAAACTCTTCCACCCATAGACTATAAATCTAATTTTAGACGTCTCTTATGCACCCATTATTTCTTAAGAGTCTTAAAAGATATCACATTTTTTAAATCATCTTAGTCATGGCAATGTTGCGTCGTTATGAACCGTGTTGCAAGATAACGTCCCAGCACATATACTGTCACATTTTAACACAGATATCAAATCGTTCTCACGTTCGAGACTATGGCGTGAAGAACCAGCCTGTGTGTAGCCCGAGCCAATATGGCCTTTTTTTTGTTGAACGAAAGAAACAAACTTGAACTTGGTTAGTGATAGGCCTACGGTTGACAATTAAAAAACATTTTTTATTTTTATCTTGTACTTAGAGCCTACGGATTCAACGGCTACTGCTTCATTTTTTCTGATATATTTGACATTAATTGTGTTACGACCCATTTACATCCCTCTATTTCGCGGAACCCGTACTATACACTACTATGTCTCCTCTGTACAAGTGGGTGATTAACAAGGCCTATCCACTTCCGACCCAAGGTAGACATGAGCGCTACCGATTCTAACGCTGTTAGAAATAATGGTTCTTCGATGGTACTTCAGAAAAAAAAATTATGGTATGGAACTGGGAGGGTTCTATATGGAACCATAACCAAAAAACGGTTCCCTGATATAAAAAGTCAGGGATAAATACTTGGAACAGCAACTGTGAGGGATCCATACAGAACCCAACACAGTTCCACCATGCTCTGCAGAGCCATGACTAAAGAACCTTAAAGGGTTGTGTTAAAGTCATATTTGTCTATAAGAGTGTACGCATTCTTCTATGCGTGCTTTAGTTCTCATATACCTAACAGCGTATATCCTTTCGATGATTCCAAATGTCATTTTTACGCGAATATCATACCAAAGCGAAACAATGTGGTTGGTGCTAGGAAAGGGGTATTCACCTTGACGCTTTTCCAAACGCTGTTAAACTTAACAAAAAAACAGATTGAAATCGAAATTTCTGATGACCAGATTTAGATTTTACATGATTGTTTAAATATCGATAAATGAATTAGCCAGAGAAAGTCGTTACCTATGAATCTGCGTTAATCGACATATATGTGGATATTTTCGTAAGACACTGGCAATACTTTTTCACAATGTCTTGCAGCTATATTGCTAATTGAACACAACGAACTGTCCGGAGTAGAAATAGCTGATAAAATAATGAGTCGTGATGAGCCCCCGGCAAATCCGAAACCATATAGCTAATAGACTTTTTGTGGTCATTTATTATTGTTGTGTAGGCCTACGCTAAAGAAGACTCCAACAATTAATCTATTAATATCGATTAATAGTTGAAGTGGATAACTAATTTATTAATAATTATAGAATAACTTTAAATATGACCATATTGATTTCCCGGCAAGCCTGTTTACTTCCATGATTGTACATCTCCTGCCCTTGAAACAATCGCCCTGCCCCTGTCCCTAACCCCTCCCTCCTGCGTCCTCTCCCAAAATAATGATCTGGACATTCCTAGAGAGACCCATTGTTAAGGTGCATCACAAGTGTTAAATATCTTAAAGCCTATACTCAGTACATTCCAAGCACACACACAAGCTATATAATGTTGAAGACCATCTCATTTCATGCACCAAATATTTCCATATTATGGGGAAATCACAAACAGCAGTGTCCACCCCAAAGCAAAAACACGGTGTAACATAGGAGATTTATTAATCCGTTGAAAAAGCGCCTAGGGGAAACCAACTGGAATGGATTCGAACAGATGTGGTCCTTTTTGATTAGAATCTATGGTTAAAAAATACACCTAAAAAAACTTACCGATATATTAATTAATTGCAGAGTAATACATCGCGTTATTTGAGGGCGTTTTAATCGATTAAATGTTGATGTGTTGATAATAATGAAGAGACTACAGGCATGACAACTGTCAGTGTTGGAAGATCATGTCTATGAGAATATGACACACTGAGACTTCCCACACTTTCTTATAACAACCTGAGCACACAATTATTGACCGATTAAAACAACATCGGTTATAGTCTTGGAACCCCAGGACTGAAGGAGATTTACCTTTATCGTAATAGTTACAGATAATTATTATCTTCACGGCAACACGTGCTTGATTGAAATTTTCCAACCAACAGATTGCAGGCATCAGCCTGATGAATTAAACATCGCTATCTCAATGCCCCCATCTCCCCGAGGCAAGGCGGAAAAGACAATCGTCGCATTAAGCCTCTCTCCCTTTCTTACCTTGCCTCCAAAGGCGATAAAACCTGAGTTAGGGAGCGTCTCCACCCAAAGTGATTTGTTTAGTCGTATGGTTGAATCGTGTTTCACGACGCGATCACGTAGCCGTCGTGAT
>JAVFBX010234157.1:0-10689 GCA_034783855.1 Mopalia kennerleyi | reverse complement strand
TAGATCTGTATATGCAAAGAAATGTCACACGATCGGAGATCTGGGTCTTTATTTTTAATGTAAACTTGAATGGTTCATCACAACCATTGGAAAGTGTATATACCGTTACTGCAGTTAAAGTGAACCACATAAACACATTATTCTCTGTAGAAATATGTCCAGAAATCTGAAAACAACACCCCACTTCAGCAAGGTGTCATTGCAAAAGCATAGCCCTGTGGTTGTGTTTATCTTCTTTGAGACCCGGATGTGACATGCGCACTCGAGAGTGTTATCTGGCTTATAGGAGTCTACTATACAGGAGGCAAAACTAATGACGTATAAAACTAATCAACGTATAAACCTGATCAAGATCAGTTTTTGTGTTCTCAGTTTAAATAAGATCCAAATTCAGTCCTTGTATTATTTCTTGGTGTCTCATTTTGTACCGACCAAGTCCCATTAAGCTTTTCAAGGCAGACGGGCTGCACGCAATACATGGAGGTAAGACGGCGACGGTTTTAATCAAATGTTGGAGTCGGAAGATGTTTGAAAAGAACTATCATAACAAATACACGTAGCTTTTGTGTGGTAGAGCGTCTCTGATAGGCTGGGGTTCTCACGATTTTGGGTGCATGTTGCCAATAGAAATTCAGCATATGAGGCTTGGTCAGAACACAAATATGCAGTGTTGTCGCATGGTCTCTCTATAGGAGTCTATACATAGAGATTGCATGTGTTCTGATGATGGGAGAACGTGGTCATACGACTTTTTGTTTAGATGGGATTCGGTGAGGTTAATTTGTTTTACACTTAAGAATTTTGACAAAGGAAGAGATAAGAAGTTGGACTAGTCTGCAATTCAAATGAACATTTTTATATATTCGCTGCTTATATATTTTAATGGTCATTTTGATAGGGTGTGACGTTATATACCTATATAAATCCCTACGAGATAGGACAATTACTCGGATGATTTGCCATTATTTGTCCGTGAACAATTTCAGGTTTGGGATGCCGCCTTTGGTGGGATGACGGGCAAAAACGGATTTATGATTATCCCTAACGTTGCCCATCCAAAGAGTCGGGGAACAGTTCGTCTTGCCAGTGCATCCTTTTCGAAGGACCCTATCCTCGATCCCAATTCATTTTCCAACCCTTACGACATCAACACATTGGTCGAAGGTGAGTCGTTTTAACAATAACTGCCAAATTAATTTATCTCTTTTTATAACGATTATCGCGATGTGCGGGGTTGCCAAAAATGTATAAAATCAATATTTCTCAATCTTGGGTTGTTTAGATTTGTGTTTCTCTTGTGTACTAAAATGGGTTTTATATGGGTAACTATAACTTCACCTCATTTGGCCAGGGGGCGATGTCGCAATAAAATTTTCCGGAGGGATGAATGTCCCCATGTAGCGCCGCCACTGACTGAACGTCATGGTAAATAAGGTATGGCTACGGATGTTTCGTAAGACAGGCCCCTGGAGTTAGTGACTTACGTACGGATACATTCATGCAATTAATATCAATGTGCAGAAATCTACCTCTTTGTTTCTAACACATTCACATTCTAGGCATCAAACTTGTGTTGAAGCTATGCGCGACGGACGCCTATAAAGTTGTGGGGACAACATTTTTTGAACGAGTTTTGCCGGGGTACGTCGGGGTTCCTTACACTGACGAATACTGGGAAGAATATGCTCGGACCATGACCTTCAACCAGTACCATCCCTGTGGAACGTGCAGAATGGGACGGCTAAGGGAGAAGACAACCGTTGTAGATCCGCAGCTGAGGTATACTCAAACCACTATTGGTGGCAATAGTTTCCTTCTGTTACAAATCTCTAATATGAAACACCCGATGCCCGCTTAACATTTAGTTTTGTCGGACTATTTTGCACATGTTTCGCAAGCAACAGTGTCATTTTGAGTAACTTGTACATCCTTCGTGGAATCAAAGTCGCTTTGCCCGCTTGTTTGTTTGGGGTTCAACATCGTACTCAATGATATTTTACTGATATGACGAGCCAAATTTGTCAAGTTTTGATTGAATTGTCATGCTACTATTGTACCTTTAATACCAAACATTCTTCTGCTTACAAAGCTCTTGAAAGAATAGTTAATTTCTGTAAGTGATTGACGGAAACTTCACAATGTATCTTGCATTTTCGAATGCAAAGTGAATCACATCATATTATATTCCAGATCAGGGCAACAGCTCCAGGTATGGAAATAACGCATTTCAGGCTAGTCTTGCTTTAGATGAATATCTGTTGTTGGGGATGTATCATCCTCCAAAACCCATGGACAGTATACCTATGAACAAAACCTTTGGTGTCATAATGTTAGCCAAGTCTGCATGACGTTTTAAAACGTGGATAAAGATCATATTTGTTCAGCAACCCCTCGTAATTGGTCAAAATTCCAACTGTTCGTCCTTAAGGGGTTGGCAAATGGTTAAAAAAAGGGGAGATAAATCGGTGACTCATATTATAGCTGACAGTGCCCCCTATGTCATGGATATACAACAGCAAAATTTGAATATTCATTTTTATTACATTGTCAATGACAAAGGTAGCACTGCCTGTTATATTAGTAACAGCTTTATCAGGCCAATCCCAATATATGGGTCATATAGTCTATAGGCCAGGGGTATGTCTTATCATTGTGGGTATATTTGTGTTACAGCATTGCATCAAATATTACTTTCAGTGTACTTACACGGTGTATACAATATAAATAATGTGTACAAAACAGACAATAACACATCGGGTAGGCTGATCTGCTACACATCTAGACCAATGTCTATCTAACATATACGGTCTTTATATGGCACAGGACTGGATTGATATTATATGACAGGACTATACTGCTTGTTCTAGACAGAATTGCTTATATTTTACTGTTCGCCAAGTCAAAGAAAATTTGAAGACGCTCTAGGCCAATTTATATACATTTTAAAACATGTGTGGAACATAAATAAGATATGTTGAAACCCAATAATTCAATTGAATCAATACCACTTTGACACATTTGGTAGATATATGTTTTAAACTGGAGTACAATCCATTTGGTTTCAGGGTGAAGGGGATCGACAGACTCCGGGTGGTGGATGCTTCCATAATGCCAGAAATCACGTCTGCCAACATTAATGCGCCATGTATGATGATTGCCGAAAAAGCGGCAGACATGATCAAGGGGAGGTACTCTGTTAGAACAAAAAGTACTTAAGACTCAACCTCGAGTTGTCTTTCTTTTGAGTGCTTGGCCTGCACACAACTGGACGGCCCTAATGTAGCTCAGATCACCGTATTTTACACATATATCTTGTTACTTGACCCTATATTTCCGTTATGTTGTTGTAGCTTTTAAATATATTACTGATATAAGGTATTGGACAAAATATGTTGTTAACAGTATTCCAGATTCATTCCTGTGTGTTTTACTTCAGACAGTTACATTGAAATTATTTATTAGTTTCATTCTTTAAATGTATACAAGACTGTCAAGTTAAAGCGCCATTGTAAAGATATTAACAAGAAAGTAAAGTTCAACACGATAAAATAATCATTTTATTAATTCCTTTAATTTGATTTGTCATTATCATGCGAGTATTTTGAGTAATTAAATTACATTTATACATGACTCAGTTGCCGGACCAGTCCATGACTTGTATATTATAATAAACTGTGGTATAAACATTAAAATAATCCACAAAAATCTTGTGTCCAGTTTGATCAAATTTAGTTCATGATTCTGACAAATGAGCTTTTCAAAAATGCCACACGTGTTTTCCAAAGACAAAAGTTTATTAAAAAAATATCAAAAGATTTGTTTCTTTGATTGAGGTTATAGATTTTCACCAATAACATGATGGCAATCACTGTTTATTATTGATCAATGATTTATTGATTGATTTGTGTTTTGCTCCGTGCCCAAGGGTATTTCACTCAATAGGATGGCAGTGTATCCACACAAACATAAGCATAGAATGTCAAGGGTTTTGCTGAAGGAACATAAATATTCCACCAATGCAAAGTAAAGCAGTAGTTCTATATAGGCCGTCTCGTTTAAGGTGAGTGATCTGTGTGAAAGCATAGGACTGCTCACCTTAAATCACAAGGCCTGCTATACTTGAAACATGGGCTTGCTGCCCCCAGTCACAGGACTATCGCTGATAATGCTGATGTGATTCATTCAGGCTGGATATACTGGGTACAATCAATGACCCTCAAACACATGATTCATTCAGCCTGGATATACTGGGTACAATCAATGACCCTCAAACACATGATTCATTCAGCCTGGATATACTGGGTACAATCACTGACCCTCAAACACATGATTCATTCAGCCTGGATAGTGGATATACTGGGTACAATTACGGAACCCTGCTTAATGAACCTTCTCATTCAACTGTTGATCATCACAATTTGTTTCCACTATTTTACATGCATAACATAAAGACTACTTTCAATTAATTAAATTAATTAATTCCAGGGTGTATCTGTTCGTGGTTAACTTTTATTCTCCTTTGTACACTGGCTTCCGTTTTTCTTTGAAGGCTGTCAATCCTTCTATCCTATCCTTGGTCGGCAAAATCTGAAAACAAATCAGGATGATAAACTGTGCTCTGTATGCTGCTGTATATTTCGCATGTATTACTTAAATCTATCACTTCTCTCGCTACAGCTAGTGTTTTTCTTGTATTAAAACTTTGAAGTCAACGGTTGAAATGAATAGGTATCTTTAATGTTGAATGACTTAGCGGTTACAAATAACAGATCAGGAAATCAGCTGATGAATGATGCAAAGCAAATGTTTTCTGCTTTTTGTAACCCAGCACGAGATGAACTATCTTAATCAATACCAACCCCCCTGACAATTACACTCTCACTTGACAATGAAAATGATCTAAAAGGAAAACAATTGTATTTTTTTTATATTGCCTTAAAGCTAAGTGTCATATGGGACATATTTATATCGTATAAAAAAATGATTCCAAAATAAAATAAATTTGAATATGTGTAATCAGTTTGTATAAAGTTCCTGGTATAGCAGCTACCTGGAAAAGAATATCATTATTTAAACAGAGCGGTTTATGTTACTAGGATGACTGTTTGGAAATTAGCTGCTTTTTTTTTTTCCAAGAGAGGGGAGAATTTTGTTTAACATCTTATCATAAAAGAAAACACACTTTTTCACATAAATTGTGGTCACCAGTATTTAAAGCAGAGGAAACCTGGTGAAAGACAGACCTACAAGTTTGTTTGTTTGTTTGATTTTGGTTTATTGTCGTACTCCAGGGTATTTCACTTATATGATGACAGATTTCCATTTCACACTGTTCCTTCCTTTCATACAGTGGAACACCTGGAGGAAACCTCTGAGAGAGAAAAACCTGCGAATGCCAGAGCCACACTGTGTGACTCGCTTATGTACCTGATGGTCGGACTTGAACCCGTGGATGGTACATTGAAGTAGATTTCATACGCAGACAGGCTAATTACAAAGCCAGACTAACAAGAAACTTGCCCACAGAGGAAGGCTTTTGACTGCAGCCACAGGGCTTGAGTGCAAGAAATGCATCTGTACTCAATATGCTTCACCTAGATAGACTGCATTGAGAGTGGTCACATATCTATGCAGACCCTTTATATGTTCCATTTCCAAAGTGTACAAAAAGTTCACTGGAGATATTAACTTAAACACTAAACGTCTAATGAAGCCGTACCTGTGCATAACAAGCCTCTTCAATCTTTAACCCAGATTCAATATCAACCTGTTATATAAAGAAGAGAATGTTTTAAATAAGCAGCCAGAAACTATCAAGACAATCATCATCAGTCATTAATTGTCAAATAATTAACATAACTTCTTTAATACTATACACATTTCTAAAATGTAATCATGCTGGCACAGGTATTTTGATTATTAAGATCGAAAGATATTATAGATAAATTCCCAGAGTGATTGTCTAAATAGATCTTAATCTCTAGTTGTTATAGGTAACTTAGAGAAACCTCGAGATAATGACCATTTATATGGTATATGAAGTATTGATAAATATGTAACAAACAGGATATCCAGTATGGGTTAGGAATAAATAAGCCCACAAACTGGATGTCAGAAATTAACCAATGAATACATCCGCATAAGAGAATGAGTGCTACAACCTTCCCTATACATACATGTTCAAGCTTTATCAAAATGTTATTGAGACAAAATGTTTTACTTCCATCAGCAATAAGCAATAATTGAGAGCTTACTCAGTTACTCCAATATGGAACCCCTTACTTTAGCCAAATCAGGATACATTTAATTATTTCCTAATATATGTAACATCTGGTTTCTCCCCCTTTAAGCCTCGACTCAATTGTGAAAAAATACACACTTTGCTATCACTGATTTTGATACATGTATTTATGAACTGACATTTTATAATGTAATTGTGAATGAAGAAGACATAAACTTACCTCAATGCCCCTGTTAATCGCCTGTTTTGCCATCCGTAATGCAATTGGGCCCTGTAAATTAGGACAGATAGATGTCTGACAAATAAATACATACTATCTCCCTTTTGTTATATTTTAATAAATATGTTGCTCAATATTGGTAAATAGCTTTAAATTTTTGCCACATTTGAGGAAGTCAGCCGTGGTGTGGAGATTTTCCCACAAGAATACCCAAATAAAATTCCATTACATGTATATTGTGATTTTGGGGTTTAGTAGAATATGATGTAAAATCCAGTGAATAAGAAAACCCATCTACATGTATCACTGAAGTGACGCATGGTCAAGAGGTGACTTTGAAACCTTATCAGTGAAGGCAGCTCAGCAGCCTCCCCTCATCAGTTTCTGAGTTTTGATACCAAACAGGGAAGTGTTCAACAGGGTTTACATCTTCCTTTAAGATATGTCATTCGTATGTTTAATTAGGGTTTGTCATCATACTCAAGGGTATTTCACTTATATGGCGAAGGATTGTCTTCTTCTTGCTCTGCCTCCATTAAATCAGGTTGGAAGTTACATAGAAACATTGCTACATTTTGGGGTGTAACAATGAACACACATTGAATCATATAGATCTAATAGTTCCATAGAACTTGTATATATTTATTTCAAATACTAGTTTAAGTTATCAATATAATTGTACATTGTAAATAACGCATCCACTAACAGTAACTTAGAGTAGAAATCGTAAAGAAGTGTGTATGCCAGGAAGGCTAAATGCCTACTTGTACATTTCATTGCCCTTGAAGTATGTCAAATTGTCAATCATGGAAGGAAATGTTACCTTTAGTGTTATATACTGATTCCTTGGATAGTAATATATAACATATTAATTTTTACGAACTACTTTTCACACATGAACATACACTTTTCAGACATATTACATTTTGTAGCGATATACTAAGACAATACAAAGCGTGATATAATAGCAAGAATAGACACTACGAAATGCAGTGGATTGTTTTGTTTGTTTGGTTGATTTGGGTTTAGTGTCTTACTGAAGGGTATTATGACAGATAGTCCACTTCACACTGTTCCTTATCTAAGTATGGTAGAAAACCTCGTAAAAAACCGCCCCGCAATTACTGGAACCACATCGTGTGACTCACTCATATACCTGATGGTTGACAGATGGACTCGATCTTGGGACAGTTTAAACAAAGTGGAACATTTCTCTTTGTGTAAACAGTTCTGTTTAGCCTTTACAAACCTGAGGTAAAATCTCCTGTGCGAGTTGTAATGCTCTCTGGAAACCAGCGTCTCCAGCCTCATTTTGTGGGACACAATGATTTACTATCCCATAATGCAATGCCTGCTCACCACCAAGAATTCTGCTGGTAAAGACTAGTTCCTTCGCAAGAGCAGGGCCTATAACTCTAGAAAGGCGTTGCGTACCACCTTCGAAAACAAAAACATTAACTCAAGTCTGAAATATCAATTATACATGCACACATAAGGTTAATGAAAAATTGCTAAATTTTAAAATAAACAATTTTAAAAATTAAATATTTTTTAGCTGTCTAAACAATGTATGTTTCAAGCATGGTTTGGCTGGAGAAGTGTGATGATTTAATGTCCCAGGGGCCAGTTGCTCGAATTGTTTGTTTGTTTGCTTGATTGGGGTTTAACATCGCACTCAAGGGTATTTCACTTACTTGATGACAGATTGTCCACTTCACACTGTTTTTTACTTAATTATGATGAAAAACCGTGAGATAGGCCTTCATCATGGCATGACCTCATCTAGTAGAGGATTAAATATAATAGCACTTCGAGAAACCAGCCCCTAAACTCTAGTATTGGCACAGCACCGATATGATATGAAAAGTAAGAAGTGAGCAGTCCAATCCTCATCCTCAAATGGAGATAGCTCAGTGCACATTTTTTTTTTCTCACATGCATCACCTTATGGAAGTTTAACAATGGCATGACTTCAATTACAATAAGATTGATTGATTGTTTTGACGTCATGCTTAAGGGTATGTTACTTATATGATGGTGGTGTATTCCAACAATAATGATAAAATGAGAGGTGTTTTGATACTGTTCGAAAGTTAAGCTACCTCCAGTAACAGCAAAGTGACTCTTCAAATAACATACAGATGACATACAGATGGTAGTATATTTTAATTGAAAATAAAATAAGTTCATGTTTCGTAAGCATTTATTCACGTATAAATATCATGTTACCTGCACCAGGAATTATAGCCAGAGCTGTCTCCACAAGTCCCACCTTGGCTGAGGTTGCTGTTAAGGAGAATAAATTATAACAATCTCAAATGTTTATTCGATCGCGGTTTAATGTCTTATTCAATGCCATATCACTTGCATGACACTGGATTGTCCACTTCACGCTATGTTTTTCTTAAATAATTTTTTTTTTGTAAACCAATATTGAAAAATAACCTATTTAGAGTTCAGAAGTAAACTTCCCTTATAAACACAAAAATTTGAATATGAAAGTTTATCAATAGTTCAGTAGCTTAATATGCAATGGACCGAGTTAAGACCAGACCTGACAATACTCTATTTACTAACTACATTCAGCATTGGTAATACTTACATGCCACCCTCATATCACAACCCAAGGCCATTTCTAAACCACCGCCTAAAGCATATCCATCAATGGCTGCTATTGTAGGCATTGGTAGATTGGACAGTTCTGACACACTCCCTCTGAGAGAGTGGACAAAGCGTGCTACTTCTTCGTTAGACATGTCTCTTCTCTCCTTCAGATCAGCTCCTATAGGGGGGAATCAAACATTTAACTTCAGGATATATCTATGAAACAGTCTACAAATAACAGTTTTTGTCTTGTTGTTTTAGGTCATTTCACAAAAGTGACTGATGGCATTGGAAACTCAAGCAAGAAGTCAGTTGAGAAATAGCGATAAGCAAAGGTGATCTCGAGATATTCAAATTTAGTTCTAAGGAAAACTAAAAAAATAATTTAAAATTATCTTATTAGCAAAAGGCAGTTGTTTGTGGATATCTTGTGTTTAAATCATCATAAAGATTCTCCTTTGGTAGCTGTGCTTTGGATTGCTTGTTTGTTTGATTGGGGTTTAACGTCGTACTCAAGGGTATTTCACTTATATGACGACGGATTGTCCACTCAACAATGTGCCTGGCCTAATTACGGTGGAAAACCGGGAAGAAACCTCGTAAAAACCACCCCTACGATTAGTTGTGCTTTGGAAGATAATGATTGACAGAACACATTTAGATATACCTGAATGTTTGGATGGGGTGAGTGATAAAAACAATAAAGATATAACCTGCACAAAAAACTCCAGGAACTTCACTTCGAATAATCACCACCCTCACATCTTTGTTAAATTTCACTGCATCCAACCCCTCAACAAACTTTAGAGAAAAAAAATTAAAACAGATAAATTAAAAGTTAATACCTGTGACATTTATCATCTCATTTCTTTCTCTCACAAAACATACAAGAGCATTACTTGAAACTTTACAACAATTATTATAATAGCACTCTTAATATGCCATGTTGTAACTTGAACATATTCAGAATTCTATCTTGAATTGGCTGGCTGGCAGGACTTGACTTAAGCCTATTTCACTTATGTGACAGTGAGGTCTTCCAAAAGTAAAAGTTTGCTCAATAACAGGATAATCAAAGGACACGATGCAAAGACATCACATACAGATCAGCTTCAATTAGCCCTTTAAATAGCTACGAGAGCACAAGGGCAACAGAAAACTCTTCACTCATACGGACCACGGTTAACGTACATTTGTGAAATCCTGTGGATGGGCATATCTTTTCCTTAGAAAAGTTAACGCACTTTATACTGAAGGAAACTTTCCTGTTTTTGTTTTTAAAAACAAAACAAATAACCTACTTACATGTCTCATTATATTACGGCCCATTGCATTTCTGGTTTTATGGCGCCTTAAGGAAAACAAAGCAACACCTGAAAGACAAGATAAAAACTTCGAGGTACTGCCAATGTTCAAATGATAAACGTCGACGGCCTATTTAATAGGACTTTGTCAGTGCTATAAAACGTGAAATTACACAGTTGTGTGCACTCTAATTCTGTATCTCTAAATAAGGCTACATTAAAAGATAGACTATCAGAGATATAGCAGGGTTTTTTATAGACACTTTTTCATCGGGAATACCCCGATGAAAAATAACGGCAAATTGAGTTTTTCTTAAATT
>JAVFBX010234156.1:0-20249 GCA_034783855.1 Mopalia kennerleyi | reverse complement strand
GTGATTGCCTTAGATCTCAATATAGCGACAAACAAAACCCGGGGAGCATTTTTGAGATCTGATTTTAATTAGATTGAGTGTTTGTCCTGCAGGGTGATTTGCTGTAATATCTTCTTATGAGAGAATTCTTTTACACTCACTGAGATTGGCAATACACATTTTTCAGCACAGTTACAAAATATATTGTTGTATTTCAAATATGTATGAAATTGCTAAAAAAAATAGTTTACCTCACAAATTAGAAAATATGTGTTGACAAAGTACTTACTGAAGTAGTTACTGAATGTCCAAATTATATCAGAATATAAATATATATATATAAATGATATTTTGTATTGTGTCTTAGGATCATTTCACATCCCCTGACGAGTATGAGAATAACCGGGTACTATATGGAGCGATCAGTCAGTATGAACAGAGTCTGGTTATCTCCCATGAAGCTGACCCAGCCTGGAGAAATGCCGTCCTTTCAAACACACCTTCATTACTTGCTCTCAGGTGAGTTATGCAGGACACTCTTACTAGACAGAAATATTGAAGACTTTTTCAATTTAAATCACTAATTCTGCATACACCTTCATAAAATATTGTGACACAAATGCTATACAGGCAATTATGTATATAGTTTGATGCATAACAGGAAAGGACAGATCTTATACATGGTACATCTTATGTATTCTATAATATTGAATATTACTAAACCAACTACATTTGTACTAGAATCCTCTTCAATAGTCACAATAAAGTCAATATTATTGATTCTCATGCTCAGAGTTTTAGAAAACTGATACAACTAGTGAAATTTGTGTGTGCTGTTCTTTTTCAAAACAAAAAAACACTATTTAAATAGTTTCCAGTTAAAGTGCCTGTGTCTAGTTCAAAAAATAAAATCGAATACATTTTTAAATTATTATGCCAATTTATATGATTTTCAGACATGTGTTTGATGAAGGTTCAGATGAATATAAGATTATTATGCTGAATAAACGATATCTGAGCTTCAGAATTGTCAAGGTTAGTTTTAAATTTTTAAGTAGCATTGTACTCTAGGAAGCGTGAATGATATGGGTGCAGTCTAATTATCATGCGCTGGTTGATATTGTGAGGGAGATTCTTGTTGGCCCTGGGGCTAAGGGGCAACATGAAGTAGATTATTTGCACTTTGTTAACTGTGACAACATATTCTAAAATAGATGTAATGAGCTTGACCACATCAGCCGTACACATGGTATCTCTACACCTCTCCATGTGTAGTGACACCATGCACTATGTGGCTGGATGTCCATGTTATCACTCAGTTAACATACACCCATCATTCCTAATCAGCAACACTCTTGCCCTATGTTGCCCAGGATAAGACTATAAAGATGTCTTGTGTGCCAAATTAATCCACCTATTAAAGAGAAAGACCAACGATTTTAGACCTAAACTTATTACTTTTAATGAATATTTTCAAAGATAATCAACTATAACTCACTTGCAATTGATTAGGCATAACCGTTAATTATTGATTTAAGATACGGAAGTGACGTCCGCGTTCGCAAAACCAAATGGTCACTTATGTTGCTGTTTGCTTGTGGCTTGCGGCTGGTTGTTCTTGTTTCGCTGAGCACTTGCTTTCGGTTTTGTGTGCGAGGGCCAACAGATGCAGGCACTAGGGAGACAGCCATGAGTAGACGATAGAACTACTAGCGCTGCGAATGCGGACGTCACTTCCGTATTTTAAATTAAATAATTAACGATTATGCTTAATCAATTGCAAGTGAGTTACCTTGTTTGTCTTTGAAAATATTCATTAAAAGTAATAAGTTTAGGTCTAAAATCGTTGGTCTTTCCCTTTAATGTTGAGCTGGTCTCGCAAGATAAGGATCTTAAACAAATGGAAGTTTTGGAAAGTTGGCAAGGGGTGATGTCACAACAGTCGAGAAAAGTGGTGTTTTGAAATAACATCACACACATTTATCCATTGTGACGTTATCTAAACGAGTTTTGACTCAATGCCGTCCAAGGACCGCTTGCAATGCCCACTTTGTTCCATTACCAGACTCTATTCAAGACAATTCGACGTCATTAAAGTGAAAACCCCTAAGTATGACGTAAAACCTGAATCAAACAAACAAACGAACCAATTTTAATATAGTTGGCACCCTGCCAAATCCTATGCTTTAGGGCTGTAAGGCTGTTGAAAGGATGATACCATATGAGGTTATTTTCCTTTCCTTATTGATTTGATTATTGCTATAGGTGAATCGTGAGTGTGTACGAGGATTATGGGCAGGTCAGCAGCAGGAACTTATCTATCTGCGTAACCGTAACCCCGAGAGAGGCAGCATACAGAACGCTAAACAAGCACTGCGTAACATGATCAACTCATCATGTGATCAACCAATTGGCTATCCTATCTATGTCTCTCCCCTCACGACCTCCTACTCGTCAACACATGAACAGATTACATCTATTAAGGGCCCTGAGTTCACATTGGGCAGAGTGAAGAGGGCTGTTCAGGGGATCTGGAATAGGTAAGCATTTCTAAGGTTGTATGTGTTGGTATGTTTTAAGGATCTGTGGCTTTGGTTTGGTGGTTACTAGTCTGGGGTACTGATCCTCCTTAGATGTACTGCTCGCAGGTTACAGTCTTACTTTTATTCTTCTTCATGCAACCTGTGGTGCATTTCATACATACCTAACATAAAAAAACATTTAAATAAATTGACAACACAGTGTAGCTGAAATACTGCTGCATGTGGTTTAAAACACTGATCAATCAATCCAGTGGAACTCAGGTAAACATTAAACCCCAAGTAAAAAATAAAATATACTTTTCGCTTAAATTCAAATGATTTAGGTGAATGAACATAAAATAATTATGATATTGTTGATGATTACATGTAACTTATTATATTGATCAGAATGAGACGTCGATGTGGAGCGAGTTGTACCAGTGGAAGTTCTATGTATGCTGATGCTGTAGGGTATACACCCAGCTGTGTTCATGCTGCTACCATCGCCAGTATAGGTGAGTTGTCGAGCCGGTTGACAAAAATGCACGCTTGTTAAAAAAACATTTGTCCTTTATGTTGGTGGGTTATTGGAGGGAGCTTCTTGTTGCCCTGGTGCATTTAGAGATAAGGGGCTGTTGATATGTTTGTGAAGTCCATCACGTCCAGTGATTATCTTGTCATTGTTTGTTGCCAGTGGCGTCGGGTGGTTACCTTCACCCGTTGTGCTGGCAACTCATCATGTCAGTGAAATAACCTTACATAATCCTTTGTGTGAACATCTGTATTCATTATATAATTTTTTGTTTTTGCCAAAAAATTTAAGAATTCTATTAAATTACATTGTGGCCACAATTTGTGGGAATAATTGGTTCCCTTCTGATTGTTTTTTTTCATCTCCTTTTTAAATTGTAATTACGTTGAATTCAGGTTACTGTTTTGCTGGAAGTCTCAAGGCTACGAGTAGCTTGGTAATTGCAGTTGAATATGTATTATTTAGCAGAATTAGGAGCCTCCAGACCACGCTTGTGCTTTACTCTGAACATAAAAACAGCTTATGTGGATAAATGACATATTTACCTGGCATTACTAGAATAATGTTTCAGTCTAGTTCATCAAGGATTTGTAAATTGATTATTTATTTGTTTATCAGGGTTGAGTGGTTCTGCCCAGAACAGTGCCTGTGCCACCCCTCATCATCAGCAGGACATTCCTCTTCAAACATTTGGTAATCGTGGTAGCTTGATTTCCACCGCTAGCTCAGCCAGTAAACCAACTGCCCTAGCCACTATTACTGGGTTTATGGACAATATTAACTTGTCGAAAGAAACCTTTGGAATACACAGGGTACAGGTATGGTACTTTCCCACTATGTTTCACATTTCATAAGCAACCACTTTTATTGTCATTTAGAATCAAGAGGTGTCCTGTAAATAGTTTGTTCTATGTAGATTTTTAATTTCTTAGGACAGGCTGAGAATCAGTTCTCAATCTTATTTGATGGGTGGTTGGAGGGAGCTTCCTGTGCCCTGGTGCTCTCACAGCTAAATGGGAACAGGAAGTCGATCTGTTTGTGGTATCTGTATTGTCTCCTGTCCTCATCCTATATTTGTCCCGTCCGTCTTGTCTGTTTGTTGCCAGTGATGTCGAGGGTGATTTCCTTCACCCATTGGGCTGGCATGTCGTCCTATAAGTAAAATACCCTTGAGTCTGACTTCAAACTCCAATCAATCAAACAAATCAATCTTATTTAAAATTTGCATTATGACTTTTTTTCATGTTGATGTATGTATTCTGTTATATCTTCTGTATTATTTAATTATCTTACACTAAAACTAAAACTGAGAACCCCTACAATTTTTTTCTACAGATTATAGATCCATCTCAGGTGTATGACTCTATAAATCTTGGTCGGCGGATCGACGTTCAGTGGCCGCTGGAAGAGTGGCGAAAAAATGGTGGGAAAAATGCATGGTTGGGTTGGATACCTGCAAAAGGTATGGAGGGTTCAGTGGTGCACAAGTGGATGCCGTGTCATGCTGAGCCAGGGAAACGATCACATGTTGATAAGACAATCTTACTCCTTCAGATAGGAGATCGCTTTGTGCCCGTGTCCGAGGCAGGAATAGTGGATCTTGGAGCAGAAGTCTGACAGGAGGCAACACAGCACATATGATGTCTTCAATTATGGTCTTAATGTGCCAATTATCAAATCAGGCAAATCTACGCACTTTAGAAGAATATTATCTGAAGCTAGCACGCCTTGTTTTTTTTTTTCAAAAATGTATTGAGACAATTTTAAAAGTGCAGCCTTATATTTTTTATATACATTTTTGCTTTTCATTTAAAGTAAGAGGTAGGTATTACCCTTAAAGGCTTATGTGAATCGACTTGTCCATAAAAAATGGTTATAATTTGCATGGATTGGTTACCCCCAATAGAAATGATACTTACATACATACTGCAGTGTTTCGACTGTCAAAAAAACATGTCTTTGGTTAGCCCTGAAGGAAGATTAACTTGCCAACTTTATCAAAAAACACATCATTTAATGGCTGTGGTGATGTCAAGTATTGATGGAATACACTGTCATCATATAAGTGAAGTACTGTTAGGCAAGGCATAAAGTTCAATCAATTGATCAGTAAAAAATAAAATTCTGAGCATTAAAAATGTCCTGCCACTTAAATTGAGTAACTTTTTAGAGTTTAATTAATGGTAGCTTGGATTATATTCAACAAGTACTCTCTGGAGCAGACATGACAACACAGCACCACATTTAGAACTGTGTTACAGTACACCACTGTCCAGTGAAATACCTTCAGAGCACATTGTTGATTTTTAATCAATCAGAGTACAGGTGGGTGCACATTTTCTGAATTGAAAGAAAAACTTCCAGAACACGACAGGAGCACTGTTCATTATAAGCTTTGTTTGTTCTGCCTCTTACTTTAAATGATGATGTACAATATAACCAATAGTGACTTCTGCATGGATGGTAATTACTTCACATAGGTCAAAATGTTTCAATCATAACTCAAAAACAATGGCATAGAAATGTTAAAACCAATAGATGAAGAAGTTGTGGTCCATGTGGAAGTTAGTTTTGTTTTAATTATCTCCTACATATTAATGCTATGCTTCATAAGTCGGCTGAGTTGTCATTATCATGCTGACAATATTTTACGCAAATCAACCAACTGTTCTGTGATTATTGATAACTCATTGCTTTTGTGTGCTCTGTGCTACAAATTCTTGCCTTTTCATTGTAAAATTTAACCCCACCAGCAAAATCAATGGAGAAGTGTTGTTGCTCACAAGCTGTCCTGTTATATTAACACATAAATGTATAAATAAATGGTTTCAAAGTAGCCATCTTATTTTTGTGTCAGATTTATCACCCTCTACAATTTATATAACGTTTTTGGTAAACGGTGACAATAACATAGTTTTATTTCATCAATAGAAGCATCATGGTTTGGCTTAGAATAAGCTTTTCTGCATAGTTTTTGTGATTTGGTGTGACTAAATGATAGTAGCGCAATCTCTCTTATATTTTGCATTCAAGACATATATCAGAGTAGACTGCTGATTTGACCTAATTGTGATAGCATTGGCCTAGGTTTTAATTCCATTTAAAAAATCAAGTTGTCAGATTATTGATATCATATGTGACTGTGTTAAAAGTTTACAGACTATTTAATTATTTTAATATATTTGTACTGAACTGTAATTTACACAAAATGATGAACTGGATAATGTATTTATTCCATAAAAAACATACCATTTTACTCCCCGAGCATAAATAGCATTTTGCTGGAAACTTCATGGGTCAGGGTGACCTCTTGACCGTGGGAGAAACCAAACACTTTGTTGAGGTGTGTTGCTGTGTAATGTCCACTCTCCTTCTTATTGCATCATGTGTTGTATCCTGTGCTAGTTGCTAAGTGACCTCAAGGGTGATTTTCTTTAGGTTAACACAACATCCATATGAGTGAAATAACCTTAAGTGTATTCCTATAGCTACGGCTGTGTGTTTGGAGAGTAATAGCCAAAAAGTTTTCCAAAATAGCCAAACACTTCACTTGTGCTGGTGTCAATTACTGCTGGAATACACCAATGCAAATGAAATACTCTTGAGCACAGCGTAGAATAACCAACAATCAATCCTTCACTCACCATAAGTGAAGTGTTAACCCCAGTCAAACGAAATATTGCTGTTAATGTCCTGGAAGGCTGGATTTCTTCCATTAGATTGGCATCCCTGCATATAAGTCAATTATTATAACACCACTAAGACAAGGGGTACAACCGCACAGGCTAATAAAGTCACAGAATGTTATTATTTACACACTGCCCCAGGAACAAAGTGTTTGTATAAATTTATTATTCATAAGTAAAAATTGTGACTATTTAATGTTTTCATGTTCATCTATGATATTAATTTATAATATGCCTGTGTAAGGGGACAGAGAAATACACTGGGGTACAAGTTTGAAGTTTGTCTAATTTTCCAAATAAATATAATATATAAATGTATGTATATAAATGCAATCTATCTTCTCCACAAGATTTATCACCAAAGATAGTGATTGTGTACAGACTTTGAATTTTCTAAAGAAAATATATAGGTTAAGTCAAATGAAAACCGTATATATTTCACTATTTGAGAGAAAAAAAATAAAACAAGGAATCCTGGAGAATAATTGGACATAACTGATCTCCACTTGATCAGGACCTGACTGGCTGGTTTGTCCTGTTAGCAATCCACAAAACCTAACGGAAAGTAAAAAACTGAACCCCTGTTCCTTCTGTGTTTTATGATTGGTGTATGCTTCCTTGACCATCAATCCCCACACACACATCGCTCTCTGTGTGTTCCTTAAAGTCATTAAGAAATCAATTTACCTTGGTATGAGCAGTTTTGTGTATGATTTAGATATATTCAAGGTTCAAGATTATGTCATTTCAGCTGAGACTTACTTTGCAATTAAAAAAGAATAATGACATATCAGATAATAATTTATTTCTGCTTAATTTGTGTTCAATTTAAGAAACGAGTAGTGTTTCTAATGACCGTCACAGAGGGTCAACTTCAGCATAGAATATGAACTACATTAATAGAAAATGACAGCCATTACACTTTGTGGACTAGAAATTACCCTCATTTTGGTATTATTTAAGTTAACCAAAACATTTGATTTTTCTAAAAGATTAAAATCAATAATACCCTTAACTGTATTTTTATTACTTTCAGAATTTCAAAAAATCTGGGAACTTAATTATAAATCCCTCGGGATAAGGGTAGTACGATCCAAGTGTAGTCTTTGTGTTTTTGCTGTTTATTGAGGGAACATTTTCCAATCTGACAAAACACTTGATATTTTATTGTGGTGTTAGTGTGCTGATTACTATAAGAGTCGTACAAGTGAAGCAGTATTAAGCATGGCGACAAACACCAGTCAATCAATTAGTACTTGTAAATATTATACAATGTTGAATGATACGTTTAAATGTCCTTTCTGAACCCCATCTAAGTGCACTTCCTTTTAATATCATAAATGTGAATGTTAAGAATATCATAATATATATGTATTGCCATTGTTTAATGTATATTGTGTATATAGTTTGAATGATATTGCCTTAAACTGTCATTTATTATGTCATTTTGGAGTACGCAAGTGTTAATATGAGTTTGATTGTGTCTGTGTGCAAGAAAATGCTTATCATTTGGATCATTATTATAAAGTAAATTGCCTCTCGTGGTTATTGTATTGTCTGTGATGAACCTGTTAACCTCTGTGAACACATGGGTTTACAATCATATCTTATACTTTCTCTTTACTTCTCTAAGCCATAAATCTCACATGTATATTTCCCAGTGCTATATTTCGTCTAAATTGATTTTTTTTTTTTTAAATTTTATTTTAACATATGTGGCACACATTAATGTATTAGTAAAATATCAGCAATTATACTTTATGTTAAAATCTTACATTGCCAATACATATTAAGGGTTTGGTATGTTAAGTAAACGGTACCACACACTGTGCATCCAAAAAAAGTTTAAATACTTACTTTTCCCTGTCACTATTTATAGTTGTATGAAAAGCATCTTTAATGAGTAAAGAATCTGTCTAAACGAAACTTCAGTACTTCATAAAATACCTGTGCTTATGTTCTACTGTATCATGTCAGCGCCATGATGTCATTACAATATAGCAACCATGAACTAAAACACAATAAGGATGTCTGATTTCTTGTCACTTCATTGTTTTCACTGTTTAAATTTCTGAACTGTTGACCAGTTTCCGTTCTACTCATTTCTAGATTGTATGTTTTAATTTGACAAAGAATAGGAAGATTAATGCATCGGTTTTCCTTTTTCTGCTAAGGATGTGTAAACTGTAAATCAACCTTTGTCTACATTTTGTTCCGATTTACTTTGTTCGATAAGAGAATATAAAATCATCAAAATGTACCAAACATTTTCTGTCTTAAATTTTACTAGTATTTCTATTTTTCATTGGACACAATTTGTTGAATTCCTTTGACAGGAGTTTAGAAAGATACCATCTTACCCAATACCTTCCAGTTACTGTTTGCAACTCATGGTCAAATGTAAACAACGTTTTAATCAAATGTCAGTGAAATTCACCCATTACATTGTTATTCAGTTTTTTTCCGCCCCATTATGGATACATGTGTATCGAAAAGTAAAAAATTGTGACATAAAATACTTATCAATAAATGTAAGAGATTTTATCATAAGAGCATGGTTACACAAGATAAATCATGGCTAATGTGTTTAAATAAAATGTGAATATTGTAAACTCTATTTTTGTGATTGTAACACAGGGATACGTAATAAAGAGTTTATTATTGTCAAATAAACCGTACTTTGTTCTTTTTCATTGTAGCTGGTTGTGCACACCATGGTTGGGTAAAAAATTGTGCCACACCATAGTTCAGTTAGCTGTGACCCGCCATAGTTGAGTTATTTGTGGCTCGGTCGTCTCTCACCATAATTCAGTTGTCGTTCAGTTAGCTGTTCTGCCCAATGGATCAGTTGGTTGCCTCTAACCATGGTTCAGTTAGCTGTTCTGCCCAATGGATCAGTTGGTTGCCTCTAACCATGGTTCAGTTAGCTGTTCTGCCCAATGAATCAGTTGGTTGCCTCTAACAATGGATCAGTTGGTTGCCTCTCACCATAATTCAGTTAACTTAATTGTCGCTCACCGTGGTCCAGTTAGTTCCGATCGTTAGAAGAGGCTACATTTCAACATTGATGTTTAACATCATACTCAAGGGTATTTCACTTATATCATGACAACGGATTGTCCACTTCACACTGTTCCTTGCCCTATTATGGTGGCAAACCGGTAAGAAACCTCGTAAAAAAACACCCCCGCGATTGCCGGAGCCACATCTTGTGACTCACTCATATACCTGAGGGTCGACCGATGGACTTGATCCCATGAACAGTACATCTATTAAAGTAGGCATTAGAAAGCACACTTGCTAACCACTACGCCACGGCCCCCATTTCAACATTGATTTCAAATTGTGTGGACCACAACACCTAAAACATCAAGATTGTAAAACCACACAATCTGTTAGTTGGTTTTCCAGGTATTGCATTCACAACATTTTGGGGATTGAGGGACAGTGTTTCAAGTCCCTCTTGTGGTGGACGACAAATATTGGTTCCTGTCTAATCAGGTGAGCAACTTAATGTCTCCACATATAAGGTTCATTTCAATTTAAGTAACAAGACATGCAACTTGAGAGAAACAAAGACTCATGTGAACAAAGTTGTGTCAATTTGTGTATTTTATTTTCAACCCTTTGATATATTTTCTCCAACAAAATACATATTTTTACCAGAAGTTCTACAGATATTCTAATATGTGGGGATCATGATTAAAAAAACTAGTATGATAAGTTTGGGCTGATGAGATGGAAAATAATTACAACTCGGACGACAATCAAAAGCTTTTTACCAGCTGATGGACAGTGAAAAGGGAGATCACTCTGGGCTTCTTTCTTATTTTGAATTGTTTGATGATCATCAGTTAGCCTAACATGGTCATAAACATCTGCTATAAATAATTATATAAAAATTCACAGGTTTTGTAACCATTAATAATTGATATTAACAATACAGATGGAATTTAGGAGAACTTTTTTTCATGACGAATCAACAAGTTGTGCGTGATTTAGCAGAAAATAAGCTAACAATATAGTAATAAATCATGAAAAAATCACAGAAATCTATATTTAATTTTTATCTTGTAAGCAACAGAAAAGACGAGTACAATGATCTGTATCTTAGTATTCAAGTGTTTTATTTCTTCTGGTAGCCTGGTTGTTTAGGCTACGTAAGAGTCATAATCGATCTTCAAAATTTGACTAGAGTCAAAAACTACAAAAGTTGCATGTGATTTTTATTGAGCACATTGGTATTAAAAAACTGAGTAAATGGAAGATATCAGTTTAACAGAGGTGAGCGGTTACTAGGCTCGCTCAAGTCAGAGATGGGCTGAACATATTTACATTTTTCAATGATAAGAGAGACTTTATGGATTTATGAAGCTGCAACGTATATGTTCATAAATCCAGAGGTTGAGTATCTTACTACCTCAGCTTCTAAATGTCACCGCAACAAGTCATTTATTGATCATTGTGAAACCATAAGGGAAAACACTTGTGTTCATTAACTTCATTTAATGAGGATATGCCAGCAAGAATAAATTTCCCTCACCAATTGTCCCTTAACAAGGATATAAGCAAGCTGAAAACAGTGAAATGACCATACATGTATCATAAAAAGGATCGAGATCACACAATACATATCCAAAACTGAAAATACACAAATTCTATTACAATGCACCAAAGGAAGTATCAAATGATAGAAATGAACAATAGTCATAATCTCATATGCTTCATTGTAATTTTTACTCGGGTCAACATAGCTCACCCAAATATATTTAAAATTGATGAAATGCTTTTGGGTCGTTTCACAATATGTTGAACAATCTACAATGTTAAAGGAATACAATTTTTGTAATGTACAACTTCTTAAAAAGAAATGCCTGTGAGACATTTTGTAAAAGGCAAGTGGCCGTTGGATCACAAGAACCTTCAAGGAAATTGGGCTTCCTTTTAGTTTTCAGTAGTACCATACACAATAAAGACGTAGAAGAGCATTTAGGTAGTCCAAAAGAAGGATACACTAGAATGTCATGATTGGAAACCCGATGTAACATTAAAGAATATACTATTGTCATTTCACTTGGTAATACCTTTGGTGCAGTGTTAAACAAAATAAGCAAACACTGATGAATTGGTATAGACTACTGAAATGTATTTCATGTACACATATTTATAATATATATTTATATCTATAGTTATGGTTATATACATTTGAATTTGCTGCTTATTAACATGTCAACGCTGTGATTAACTAAGCTAGCTTTGTCTTGAACAAAAACACATTACAGGCATCAAGAGGGACAAAATAGCACAAGAAAGTATCCAGAAAATAATAAAGCATAATTATAACAGCAAGGTGGAATTTCTAAACCTAGACGTTTGTTCGGATGCTAGTTAAGACAGTAACACCGGACTACAGATTTCAATAAATGTTACTACTCATAAAATCTAAAACACATACATAGTTATGTTCCTAGTATCTAACTTAAGAAGCACAAATCTTTAGGTAAAAACATTTTTTACAAGATTTTTTATTTCATTTGTCACAGTGACGCACTCAAATATTAACTTCTGGGCCTCCTCTCACTGCAAAAAACAAACTAAGTAATATGCATAAATTCTTCCACAATTGCAGCAGTTATGACTAAACAGCTTGGTCTAACTTAGAAAATAAGCAAAACTTTACAGAGTTACGGTTCATGTGAAAAGCAGTGATAAACATCATATGGGTTATTGTGTTCTGTAAGAAATCCTCTGCAAGACATATAATTCTGTCTGTGTGACTCAAAACAAATTTATCAATCAGGAAAACAACAAAACAAAGAACAATTGAAAAAAGTAAGAAAATATTTGTTAACAACATTACACCTAATGGAAGCAAAAGAAAGGGAAGCAAAAGAAAGGGAAACAAGCAAAACTTCTAACAACTTATAACTAAACACTGACTGAAGAGCATTGTCATTATTCAGGGCCTGAATTTCCTCAATGCTTCACAAGACAAATCTGTGAGAATCCAAAGAATCGATTCGGATTCACCTACAAAATGCTGGTGTCTGTAAGAATCTACGAACAATCTAAATAAGAACACACATCCTACTTATAATTGTAATTGCAAATATTACCAAATATTATTTATAGTAATATTTATGACACTGCCTGAGCCTCATACAGCAAAACCAACCCCACCAGACTGAATTTGATGCTTTGTTTTTTGTAAATTATCTTCCTGTTTATAATTTATTGTAAACTATTTCTAAATGTCAATTAATATTAGTATCAAAACTAGTCTGCTCTGCTGTGTTATAGTGAGAAGCTTATGCTATTAAATGTACGAACAACTTCCACACAACAGTTAGAAAATTGCAGAAACTGATATTCATAATATAGTGCACTTAAGAGCTGCTTTCAGACTAACATCAAACACATTTTAGTTGAAAATCAGACTCGTCACTCTTATTCTATATATGGTTCATTCCGAATAAGGAAAGTAATGAATCTGACAAAAATATCCTCACTTATGATTTCATTTCAACTGTCATTATAAAGTTCACCACCATGAACTTATGAGCTCTTGGTAAACAGTTTATAAGTTTGAAAATTTTTAGGATTTACTCTAAATGGACATAATATTTATGTTTCCACATTAATATACATGTAGTGTCCAATATTATCTTACATGTACATGCTTTGGGAATTTGTTTCTCTACACAAATAATTCATTTGTTATTAACAACCAGCATGAATGGTAAAAGTGCCAGTCGCCACATTAATAGGCTAGTTGCCATGGTGACAACTCTTACATACCATTCTTGCACAATTCAGAGAATGTTTTCAATTCTAAACAACATCAATGAATAACAGTGTTTTTAGCATAAATAATACTCAAAACCCTCATTTATAAAACATCACCCCCATTAGGGAAATCCATACTGATTATAGCCAGGACACAACACTGGAATACAAATGAATTCAGATTCATCTCAAAATTCAGGCCCTGAACATCCGAGCAGTAACAGTTTGGATTTCCAGAACACCACAAAAATGTCGTCCAGTTATAAAACCCTGATGTGTGTTGTTATGTAGTCAGCTTTTATAATGCCTACATGTACATACAAGTAAATGCAACATGGCTGAAAAACATTAAGCTACAATGTAGTCACACAACCTTAACAGTCTATTTTGACAAGACTAAGAATGTGGAGTGAAGTGGGTTTTAATGAGGAACCAAGGATAGTCTGATGACAGACCATGTTGTCGCAGTCAGACATCCATACCTTAGCTTAGATGACCAATCAACCAGCTTCTGATCTAGCCCTTTGTGTTCAGTGTTAAAGAGATACTAACAGAAATCACTTCTTTAGTGAAGTTAAGTTTATCTGAGCTGGAGATTATTCCATTATCTGCAGATTACAAAAATAGACACTCTACCAACTAGCCATGGGTTAATGTTATACGTTTGGTCTGTCATTATTTGCGAAAACATTGGGTCAGTTGATTACAGATACTTAATCGCAACTGAAATCTAGTCATAAACTTGACAGTATCCTGGACAAACGAATCAATATCAATATAAACTTGCCAGAACAGAGGAGCATTTGTGAATTTAAAAAGTTGTTGCGTTCAGGACCATACACATGTGGTAACACAATGAACTACTATTTACAATTCTACACATGATAATGTGTTTATAGATACAAAATCAGCCCCACTATATTCATAAGGTCGGTGGAGAGTCTCTGAAGTAAGCCGTAACCTAGTCAGAATTTGTTACACTTCAAATATTCACAGGACATTACTTTGTACACAATTTTTGTAGGTAGTTCTTATAGAAAAGTTGACTGTTACAGTTTTAAGTGAAGTCTGCAATGACACAGACCTGAGCAGTCCTCACTTCAACCTCAACTATTTCACTTCATCGCCATGGCATTGCTGAAATATAGAGAAAAAAAAGCAGTTTAAACATCTTTTAATTAGGAGTTATAGGGACAATGAGAAAACAATAAATAAAAGAACTTCAATCTAATTCAACATTAAGGAAACAAGACATTTTCCCAACACAAGAGACAAAGACTTAATTATACTAGATGTCTGTCCACTTGATTGGAGTTAATGCCCTGGGAGTGATCCACAGAATTGGGGAAGGGACCTGTGGCAGACAAATAAGGGAAATTTCTTGTGGGGTAAGGAATTGGGGGAAGAGCCAGTATAAGGAATACATGTACATGTAAGAAATTAAAAATCGTATGCAAATTATTTTAAGGCAAAAAAACAAAACTGTTTAAAGGACAAATAACCTTCCTTGACTATTCACACATGTGAATTTCACTTTGTTTTTATTATAATGTCCTTCTTAAAAAATTTAAGTGGATATTTAGAAGTTATTGACAACTTTTGTTTCAATCAATCAAATAAAAACTTTATTAACAAAAGTTTTCAACTAAAGTAGCAATTAATCTTTATTTAAAAACATTGTGTGCAACTTTCACAAATAATGCTTCATTTAATAAAGAGTGCATATTTCACAATTCCAGTCTTTCTAATCAGAAATTATTTACAAATAAACATTTAAAGATTAAAAGAAGCGAAGAAGCATATGGACCGTATGGGTACTTGGAAAGTTTGTAATACCAAAGAATAGGATTTGCGTGTCCCATCAGTCCATTCGTATATAGGCTGAAGAGGTTAATAGTTGCTAACACATCAGTCACTATGATGAGAACACCTTCAAATTGTCCCTCCAGATGATAGGACCATTGTATCCCCATGTTGTAGTATGAGTTATTCAAAAACATTAACTGCAACGTTGTGTGGAAATTTTAAACAAAATGTGTCATTAAATAGGGCACATCATGTTACAGTCCTCCTGTTCGAGTCACAATTAAATATTACAAAAGTTTTAGTGAAACAAGGTAATCAATATTCGCAAAGTTTCCACCCCCAGAAATTAGGAATTAATGTGCCGATTCATTGGTCCGTATTTATATTGGTAGAGCAGTTTGAATTTATCAACTCTCCACACTATGGCATTTGTTCTGCATTTTCCGGGCAAACAAATAATTCATTCTAGAATGTATAGTTTGTCATTTAAATAATCTTTTTTCTCGCATCAGAGCTCAGGAGGTCTGATAGATGTCACAGAACAGAAAACCTAAGCCAGTTCATGCAGGGAGACAACGATTATAGGGCATTCCACAGATTTTGTAAGATGTGGATTATTGGCTTAGAAGACCCATTCAAGCAGAGAATCTGATGCATACAATCCATGACTTTAAGGTGGATGGATTGATTTGTGTTTAAATCAGTGCTGAAGGGTATTTTCCAAAATTTGGTGTGGTGTACTGCCAAAGAGTTATATATACCAATGTTCTGTTATAAAATTAATGCTTCTCCATAGCAGACAACATAAATATAGTTTAATTACACTGCCGTTAGCCAGAGAGCTGGCTGAACTGCAAGTGATTTAATCAAATGAAAAATACATACAAATTAGTACTTACATTGTCTTTTTTATTTGCTGGTAAATGTCTCTCTACAAAACCTTCTATAGTTGTCCTCCTGAATTGAAAATAAAAAAATGATGTAGATAAAAAAAATGTAAATGTACACAATAAAGATAATGAATTAATGTTGACTTCAATCATGATTGTTTAATTCCATTATCTTTCTTCAGTAATATTAGTATACCTTATGGAAAGTACATGCATTAATACCCTGTATTAATTATGTCATAGTTTGTGCAACTTTGTTATTTGTAATGCAAGTAAAAATATCAAGGCAGATTATTATATGAAAGGCTTGTTTGTTTGATTTAGGAGTTAACATGATAGAGAATGTACTTACTTAGCACTTAGTCCTCCCCCTGGGGGTAAACCTGCTATACCATCATCCTCTAATGTATGTACAATATAAGCCAAATCAAAGTCATTCTGATCAGCTTGACTTATTATCTCTGTCAAACAAATGAAATAAAACATTATTACAACAGATCACCTGTCTCATTGAGTTATGTATATAGTGTTTTGGTGTTCACACTAAGCTCAATCCTGGTTATAGATCTCACCCTGTAACATGTAGGAAAGACCAACAAGATCAAAGTAACCACCCTCATAAGACACTGGAACAACAATGACAAGACAATCTGATTGGTATTTTTGATTTGGGTTTAAGGCTCTACTTAAGGTTATATCATAGGACAAGATGCCAGCCAAATCAGTGAAGGAAAATCCTCAACACCACATGTAAGAACGATAATGAATATGTTTCCTTTTTTTGGGGATACATATACTTGTGGTTATTTCACTTAGATGACGGCATGCCAGCCCAAGGAAACCACCCTTGATGCTACTGGCAACAAAGACAAGACTGGACAAATATTGACCGTAATGCAAAGACATCATAAACAGACGGCTTAGTTTTGAGAGCACCAGGTCAACAAAGACAAGACATCCATACATTGACTTCCTGTTACATGAACCTCTATGATGTTATACATCACAATAAAAAACGGCATTTCGTTAAAATGTCTGCCCTTGGCATCACATTCAGACTGTATAAAGAAGTGTCTGGTTTTGCAATTCTCCTATACAAGCTATACCTTTTATTCGTGTCTCTAATCTGTTATCTAGTGTCCACTCCGCCTTCACTGCTTCGTCACTAACTTCAGGACAGCCAGGGAACGACACAATCACAATACTCATATTATCTCTGCTGCCCTGTTAACAAGAAAAGTTGAGAATTAACATAGCCTATATCAATAGACATGGATTTTAGATTAATACCAAAGCAGTGCAGGTAAACAGGACGCTTCCGATTACATTCAGGCTGGTACTCTTAAATGCACACACGGATATTTCAGCAACACTACCCATGCCATGTTTGATGCAACCTTGAACAATACATGTATCTGCACCAGCATCATGATCCAAGAAAACCATCAAAGTTTGAGACTTTTCCATGTCCCTATCCCACATTCAGCAGATAATAATCGTGTTTTGCCAGTTTATGTTGAGATGGGCTACCAAAGGAATCCGAATTAGCAGTGGTTGGTGGTTAATAAGTTCTAAAGGCCCAATGTTATTTATAGAACAATGACGTATAAATCCACCACACAATAGACACACCAACTCAATCATGTAACTTAAAATGTGGCAAAAATCATATCACCGGTGTCTCTTATATGATGACTAAAAATCTGTTGTGGAGCGATAAATTGATGTAGGTCCAGTCCACTGGACTGAGACAAAATACACCAGCAGTTAGGCCAGCAAACTAGATTAATAGAGCTACTGTAATATAATACATGTAAAAGCTTTACACTGGACTCTGAGTGGAGTTAACTAACTGGACACATGCATGTAAATCTCTATAAAAACATTCGAATCCAGTCTGCCTGTGTTTGGTAATCTCTGTGCATGTTTTACTGATAGCCTAGCTGCTATAAAGCGTAAGGCTGCATTGACCACAACTTAATCTTTCATAATTTTGATTATGCAAAAAGTTTCACAAAAATAAAAATTATTTTTGAATGTTTATTTTAGATTTCAATCGTAAAATAGGTGCCTCAAAGATTATGTATCGGTAGATGGAAGGGATTAAAGGCAGGCACCTCTGGAAAAAATGTAAAATTTCTCATGACTACTAATTTTCAGGTTAAAAATTTCTCACCAGATTCTACATCGGCGATTACGGTTCGAAAAAAATCTTAAACATCATGTACTATCGATTAACTTTTAAGCGATAGATTCAACTTTTTTCGGTTTGACATCAATAGTTAAGTGGGGTTTATACAAAATTATAATAAACAAAATTTAAATCTTTTTTTTTTTTTTTAAATGTCTCACCAGGGGTAGGATTTCACGCGACCCACGGTCACATAATTTTCCAGGCGTGTAGGCAGGTGGAAGGGATTACCGCGATTATCTCACTTAAACATACCTGCTGGCTATTGCCACAAGCCAACTAGCAAAAGGCCAACAGATCAATCGCATGACCATTGGGGGTATGTATTTGAACTGAACACTAGACATAGAGAAGAAACGTTTTCTAGTTCTTTTTTTTCCTTCTTACCGGGAAAATCCACAGGGTTTCTGTTTTACAATGAGAGCGGCACCCACACAAAATGAATATCATAATATGATAATGGGTTAATTATATTTACCCACCTTATTACCTTACTCCAAACATATTTCCCTAAAGCTAACCACACTCTGAAAATGATTTCTTCCTTGGCATGCCAATATTGTTATTTATATAGATGGAATATGTTCAGCTCGCAATTAAATGTTTAAATCTCCAATACGTACAAACCCAAAAGTGATAAACACAACAAAACAAAATGGGTCGTAAACGCTTGCAATATAGGCCAACAGTGATCAGTTCAGATATGTGTGTGTTGGAATACACATTTAAAAGAACTAGTTGCCCCAAGTAAGACTTCTACTGATAGCCATCAAAGGTGTGAACGAAATTAATGATGCGCCAACGTCACTAAAATCCCAGAGTTATAAATCTGACATTTAAACAAATTTTTTTAAAATAATGTATGCCAACAACGATTACACTAGATTAAACACTATGTCGCCTTTTCATTCAATTAAAAAATCACGTTTATTAAATCTTAAAATAAGTGGGAGTTATATCATTTATACTCGCTTAGGCTGATTTTGAACATGTAAATCGTTTAATTCTCGAAATCTCAAAAATTGTTTACACTTAGTCTTTGACTTTTGGCAAACAAAATCTTAAAGCCATTAAATGCACATTTTTTAATTTTATAAATATATAAAGGATATAATTTTTTAAGGGCAGATTTTTTTTTATTTTTTTTTTTTTTTTTATCGATTGTGCAAAAACAGTTATTTAGTTGGAAATTTGAAAAAAAGGTAATGGTCAGTATTTTTATTTATTTTTTCGATCGTTTTTCAGAAAATGGGAAACTACTTTTCAGGAATTGGAGAAATAAAAAACCTCCTTACCCAAAAAGCATGGGTTATGTTGTTTTTTCAAGGCCTAAAATAACAAGTACATGTATAATATCTTCATTCAGATATTCAAAAGTGTTTTTTATGTTATAAGTTAAAGAAAAAAAGTAATAATAAACAAGTGCTCACTTTGCTTTGTTTTGTTTGCCCTGATAATGACCGGATTTACTCTTTGTCTTGATGAAGACGCGTACCGCTTACCACATGCTATGCAACAACAACAACACTGTATTACGAGTTGCCTCTTGTTTAAAATCCAACCGCGGAGTATTCCCAGGTTGGTCTACTGATTATAAAGACTTTATTTGTGAATGACATTTTATTAAAGTCAATAAACAAGGATTACTGTCAGTTCTAACTGTTTACGCGGTATATCATGCCACATTATAGGGTAATTACACTGTATATCTATATAACATAGGCCTATACATGTAGGCCTATACGAGAACGACCGTTCGCGCAAATTATTTTCACGCAACCGAACGATAGGTTACGTGGGTTAAAATTCACGCGAACGGAAGATCGGTTACGCAAAATTTTGAAAAAATAAGGCCTG
>JAVFBX010234145.1:0-10689 GCA_034783855.1 Mopalia kennerleyi | reverse complement strand
AAAAATTGACAAAATAAAAAAAAATTCCTGCCTGCCTAGCCCAATTTTTTTCAGGCCGTTAGAGGAAACACAGCATTATTTTTTTTAGGCCTTACTGATGTAAAGTTTTCTCGCTGTGCTATCTGTCCGTTTATGTAGTAGCTATAAAGCAAAATATAAATCGTATTATTTCTATTTTTTGCATTCCGTTTGTATCATTTAAAAACAGTGCAATTTTTAGTGATAATCGATTGGAACATAATCTAGAGAGAAATCGTTCTTTATTTTTAATAGCTATCACCTTAAGCGCCTTATAAGAACCAGGACAACAACTATTTGATATATAACATCCAAGTCATGACATTAAGGTCTCCAATGAATCTACACAAACATATTATGTGAATGAAAGCAGGCTATAACCAGACGAGACTAGGAATGAGAACACGTCCATTTAATCTTGTCCCGAACAAAGAATAAGTGAATGTGGAAATAAACATTTTACATGAATTGTCCCACGAGAAATAATCAGTTGTCCCCCGAGAAACAATAAGGGGTCTTAAAAGAAACACTGAGTCATCTGACGAGAAACATTGAGTGGTCGTACGAGGCACATTGAGTGGTCCCTACGAGAAACAATGAGTGGTCTCACATGTTCAACTGAGTGGTTCTACGAGATACAATAAGCGGTCCCGCGAAACACAATGAGTGGTCCTATACGAAAACCACGAAGTGGTCCAGCGAGACACGCTGAATGATGCTACGAGAAACATGATTGGTCCTACGAGAAACATGAGTGACCCTACGAGAAACAGGAGTGGCCCAACGAGACATGCACTGAGTGTTCCTACAAAACATTCACTGAGTGGTTCTAACTTCTACGAGAAGTGGGTCCAAGGAGACCCACTGAGTGGTCCTACGAGATATAATGAGTGGTCCTAAGGGAAATATGAGTGGTCTTACGAAAAAAATTAGTCGCCCTACGATACATGTACTTAGTGGTCCTATGAGAAATTTATAACAATTGGTTCTTTGCTCTATTAGTTTACGTATTTGTTTTTTTTTTGTCATTTTGTATATCATACCCAAACGTACCCAATCACCACCTAATACGTAGACCAAAATAGCTCAATGAGTAATTCTTAGTTTCATATTCGTTTATCTGTGAAAAACTCATTCTTCCTTAAAAATACTTACTGGTGAAAGGTCATAGCGTTGATGAAGTCTGACCCGGTTTTCATGAAGCTGAAAAACAATTGCAACACCTGTTATGAACCGGTAATAGATTATCAACGAAATAGATGGCAGAGCAAATAGGGAGCGCTCCACAGCCAAGTCGAATACCTATCGGCAGTAGGCTACAATTCAACAACTATTGGTTTTAAATTTTTAAACTTCTGTGATATATTTATACGCCTCATTTACCCAGGGTGGCGAAGATGTCTTGTTTGTCCCAAATCAATGACTATTCTTGTGTTGGCCGTCTTAAAGGAGTTTGCTAAAAGTTTCAGTTAATGTGGCTGGTTAAATATAATTTACGTTTTCGGTGTAATATTGATGTTTCAGTCAATGTGGCTTAAATAACTAGTAGGCTACCGCAGTGGACTGTTAAAACGCAAATAAAGCTATTTTCAATCACAACATTAATTTTATTCCGGGTTTATTTAGATTCAGGTGCCATCAATATATAGCACATGCTAAACTGACTGGTATATGATAACTTTGATGAGAGCACACACGAGGTTGGATGACCTATTGACAGAAAACTACAGCGTAAAGTAAATAAAGAATTTTTTGTAAATCTACGTTGTAAAAATTAAACCGTACTTTTGCATGTATGATAAGCTGGCCGAAGATACGTCACCAGAAACATCAGGTCCAAGTAAAAGTCGAGATTGGAACAATGGCATAGAATCCATGATATTTCTCAAGGTACCGAAATCTGTACCAACTTGCCGCGCGTCCACCTTCCGACCGAACATTTTTTCATAAATGTCAGGCTCTGTCCAGAAAAAAGAAAAGATTTAGATAAGTGTGATGGATACTTAAAAAACAGCTTTACGGCTCTGTCACGCACTACTGATGTACCTCGCCGGGACTAAACCGGAGCATAAAATTAACAACGGCAAGAAAATCGGCGGAGCTCCGTCGAGCTAGCACTTGAAAATTCCAAATTGGCCGTAGCAATACCGATGTAGTACCGGCGTTCCCGTTGTAACACCGTTGTCCTACCGATGTAAGAGCCGATGTGCTACCAAATACCACTTTTCCGTCATCTTAATGTTGCCGATGCGCCGCAGATGTTATATTGAGGCACCACCGTTAATGTATTGATGTGCCACCGTTGACCGGAGCTATAAGGAGGTGATACCGTTTTAATGCCGATGCACTACCGATGTTCTACCGATGTGAAACCAATGTCGCGGTCACGTGATCAATCTCACCATTCCTGCCGTAAACCGCGAGCTGACAACAGTGACTACTTCTACAGTACTACTGCTACTTTCAGGTCATGCCACTCAAGTAGAAGAGACCTGTTAAGGCACCCCCTAAGAAGAAGGCGAAGCCGGCTTCCAACTCTCCCAAGGGCCGACGAGGCCTTGGCAAGAAGGCTTTATCAACACCCCCAACTCCCTGATCCCATGACTGACGCTGCCGCTGATGAACCAGCCCCTAGATCGCCTAGTCCTCCTTATGACTCTTCCCGTGAACCTTCTCCTGAGTCCCGGTCCTCCTCGGTGTCCTCCCAAGCTTCATCGGGCTCCCGCGCAACGTTGGCCTCAACCGCCGCCCCAGTGTCCCCCACCGCCACCGCCACCGCTACAGTTGCTTCCGTCTCATCCAAGGCCAAGAGGAAGGCAGGGACTAAAAAGAACTCTAGCAGTCTGACACTCCTGATGGTAGAATGGCTGGAGGACAACCCCACCCTGTGGTACACACTCACGATGGACTACACGTGCAGGTACTAGAAGAAGAATTAGGCTGTGGGAGGACCAGGCTACCCTCGTGGTAAAGTCGAACGAGACCATTTTCACCTTGTATACCTCTGCCCGGGACTCGCACACCCAAGTTCATAAAGAGTGGCTGTGGTGCGTAACGCTTGGCTGAGAGGGAGTCTTGGATTCTGGAGCGGTTTAAGTTCCGGAAGGTGACCCAGCGCACCAAGGCTGCGCCCATGAAGAGTGTAAGCATAATACAATTTTAATTCAATTTCATGACAGTGGGATATTTTTTTCATTCATTGTATGGGGTGCACCCGTCAATCCGACAAGCTGCTAGTCCGACAAGTTGCTACTCCGACACGTCCTTAGTCCGGAATTAAATCCCTTAACTATTCCGACACGCCGCTAATCCGAAACTTATAATATACTGCACTAGACCATCAAAATGTCGGAGAAGGGACTTGACGAACTAACAACGTGTAGGCCTACCCCATTTGTCTTCTGATTTTTAACAATCAAAATGTGCATTATTGCATTAATATTTTCCTTCATTTTAATATGATTTGCTACATTTGTCTTTGCAGCTGAATGCTACCATTGAAGCTCATGCTAATGACCTTGAAGCTGCTGAATCTGCATGTGCTGAGGTTGGAGCTACCGCCTTGGAATTGGACACCCCTAGCCCTACATCTACCTCTTTACGTAAGCAGCGGCGTCCCCAGGAAGACCCGGACACACACCTACTCTCATCCTACAGTAGAGCGTCCAGCAGTCAGGTGAGCTCCTGACGGACCTCGCAGCACAGCGCCACCCCGTCAAGCCCACTGCTCGCAGCGCCTTCGCCAAGGAACAGAGTGAAGTGGACAGTACGTCGTCATATAAGTGAAATACCCTTGGGTACGACCAATATACAGGGATATGTAACAGCAAGCTTTAACCTTGAATTGCCGATGAAATAACGAACTATCCGAGCCATCTTGTGTTGAGCTTCCTTCATTTGCTGATCTGTTGCAAATGTCGCCCCAAATATTGGCGGAAATTAATGCGCGGTGACTTGGCATGGCGTACCAGAGTTGTCTTAGTCTCGTCCCACTATATAAATTCTGTACAAGAATACATGTACGAATGGGTGGTAAAACAGTCTTACCAGGTCTACCCAGAGCGTCTATAGAGCGATTCGTTAAGAATTGTGGGCTCAAACATGCTTTCATATCTTTTCGGGGGAAAAAATTAAATTTTATTTTGGTTGTAGTGTCTCAGTGTCTGAGATGTCGGTATATGGTTAATCGATTCAATAACTGCCTGATACCTATGAACTACCACAGGCCTACAGTAAATATAGTCAGTTTAATGTCAACTGTGAAGGCTAGAGACTGAATATAATAACTGAACATTAAGCCGGCAAGTACTCACCATTTCCCAGTTCTAGATCTAATACATATCCTTTCTGCGCTGAGTATTTCATCAGTTCCACAGCATTGGCCGGATCCCATCTCGGTCCATCTCTATATAAACTGTTTAACCCAAAAATCAGGCTCAAGTTTGATCTCTGGGCAAATCTGTTCAGTTTATCCCAGTCAGCGGCTTTGAAAGTATAAAACACGTTTTAAAAAGTCAAATAATATTAACAATAATTCTTTCATAGTTTATATCCCATTTGTATATACCATGTATATGGTCATAACATTCTCGTAAGGTGTATGTAGGTTCCCATAACAGCTCGAGATTTAGATCCATTTTGACACATGTCATTTCAAGTTTATGTATAACATGAGATCAATGTCCTTGTGCCGATGCTATTCATTTTAAGAAATGTCTAATTTGTAAATTTATGTTAATTATATGAAGTCATGTCAAATGGCTCGCCTTTCTTTCGGGTATACCTGATTGATTAATTAATTATTTGATTTGGGCTTTACGCCGTGCTTAGGGATATTTCAATTATATGATGGCGGTGTATTCCAACAATAATTGACACTAGCACATCCAAGATGTGAAGCGTTTCCATAATGTTGCAAAGTTAATTTTCCTACTGTGCTAAGTAATAATAAGATTGCCACTCTTCAATCAAACTGCCCTCATCCAGAGGGACAGTTGATTGTGACATTAAACTGCAAGGAAACAAATTGTTATTAATGGTTCACATTGAGTTTTCTGAAGTTTGTCACACCCAATATTTGGTTGTCAAAACTCAAAAGTGATACCCGTCTATCCCTGAGATGTAATATTGTTATGTTCGAAACATGTAGTAAACCTAATGGTGTAAGAAACCAAACATATATATTGATATGTGTGTGTTCTAACATATATACATGTACATTCTGAAGAAGAAGAAAAAAATTAAAATAAGCAAATTCGTGTTATTAAAAAACACCAACCAAAAAAAATATATAAAACTCATTCACAGGTCTTTCGCTTCATTTATTTTAACTCCTTTCAAATCAACTGTTCATATATTATCTTCTATATGATGTTTTTCAGCATGATTTGAAGGATGACCAAATTTGGAATTATTCCATTTAAATGAACTACTGTCAAATACATAAATTGTGATGTTTTTCAGCATCTGACACACATAAGAAGACGAGCACACCTAGTAGAAAGATAGATTTCAAGAAGAGATCCACGCCCAAAGAGGATTGTTTTAGTGCTCCCTCCGACTCCTTCCTGGATGAGTTTGATTTCGAGAAGAACTTAGCTCTGTTTGATAAGAAGGCTGTGTTCCAGGAGATAGAGAGTTCAGGCAATCCACCTGTCATATACGCTAATGGTGAACGGAGGAATGGTAAATACCGGTGTGATGAGAATGTGCTCCAGTCTGGACCTGTGGTCCTTAAACAGATTAAAGTCCCAACATCTGAACGGACAACCTATGTTACAGGTAAGGAGGTGCTGGTTGTGTTTAAACTGTTCACCTGCGGCCTTCATTCCATATCATGGGAAGATTAATTTTCTAACTTAGAAAAACGCTTCGCATATAATGTTGTGTAGCGATTAGAACTAGAGTAAACTGCCATAATGTTAATTAAACACCCTTGAGAATGAATCTATTCTATTAAAAAAAACTCAATCTGATTTTAAGAAAATATAAGTTTGAAGATTTTGCTGTTTTCAAATTTTGACTTATCCATGTCTGGCTGTGGTAAGAAAAATCCAATCTTTATTTATTTGATGAAAGTCGTTTAACGGAAAACCTGTACAAAACAATTATTTATTTCATGTTACAGAAAGTGTCTGTAGGATTGACCTGCTTCAAACTGAAAATGCATGGGAAAGTGTTCAAGAACTGTAACTCTGTTTGAATACAATCAGAGTTATCTCCCTGGCATTTTCTATAGTATCGTGATTTCAACATCACATTACATGACAATTCTTGTGTTGTGAGGTCAAGATATTGATAGTTCCAGTGTGTCTATACATTATTACACCTTGACCATCAGTTGAGTGGTGAAACTTAAGTAGTGCATTAAACCACAATAAAGAACCCATTGCATTTATCTTGAATCTGTGCACAATAACACAAACAGGCATTACTTTTTATTATTTTCATTTCAGTTGATAAACAACTGTGTGGTCCTCTTATATGGCCTACTTTCAAACCCAATAATTTTATTTCCTTTTAATTATTTGATACTTTTTTTGAGATTCAAATGATTTGATTGATTACAGATTCTGGTTTATTTGTGCCCTCCATATCCTTTGAGACAAGAAAAGAGCTGATGTGTGCAGCAGAGAAGGCTGGTCTCAATGAATGTCGTATTTTAGAGATGCTGGGTAGATCAGCCAGTGAAATGGTTCTACAATTGCTAGGGGGGAGTCACAGGTCTGCTTACTACCACAACCTTACCTCTATTCAATTAAATTTTTCATCAAAGACATTACTTTATACATATTATTTACAGCAGTGCCAATTGTTATGAAGTAAATATTATGTCCACTGCATAATTTTGCTGGGGGGGGCAAAAAGTGTTGTTCCATCATTGAGTAATAAACCCTGTTAAAATCATGCAAGATATTAAATTCAATTATTGTTCAAAATTTGTGTAGTCACTTAAAAAAGGACCATAGTACATATCAAGTTTGCATTGATATGCACATATTTTAGCTAGTGTAACTGTCTTTTGCAAATAAATATTATGCAAATACTGCATTGTTAGAGAATGGTACATCATAATTTGTCACCTCAAGACATATGATGTTGGTGTTCGTTCCAATGTTTGGAATAATTTTATCAGTGCTAAACTTAGGGAGCATGTCATAATTCGGAACGTTCCCGTGGAAGGAACGCATCCACTTTGGAACGCATAGCCGTTCGCTTGGGAAGTTTTCGGAACGTTCGCTAGAGACTGAACGTTCCATTTTAAACTGAACGTTCTGCGGTTTTCTGTGTATAAACGTTCCTACTGGAACGGTGATAAATAATATTGCGCACAGAGAAAGGATAAAATTTGACAACAGACCCAAATCCCTACCAATAAACTACTTGGCATATATGTCGAGATCAGGAAAAACGAAACGTACCTCCAGCGTAGGAGATTTAACAGACTCCGTCAGCGACAGTTTCGTTTGCTGCAGTGAGATCGCGGTCACCTGGCTTGAAAGTGTTTGATAGTATTAAAATAAAACACGTTATTGAAAGAAAAAAAACCTGGTTTTATTTTATTTATAAAGTGTGTGAAACACATATATTTGAGAAAAAATAAACAATAGGGAAAGAAATAACAAAAATTGCCGAATGCATTGATTTGTCCCGATCTACACGTTATACTGTAATACCGGGGTACGTATTAAAATATAACGTATAGATATTGGACAAATCCATACATTTTGTTTTATTTCTTCCTTTATTGTTTATTTTTTCGAATATATATGTGCCATAAACTTTATAAAAAATATAAAAACAGGTATTTTGTCAATAACGTATTATATTTAGCCTACTATAAAACACTTAAAAGCCTGGCGGCCGTGAGGGAGATGCATGCAGGCGTGATTTCGAAAGAAGGTTCGAAAAATTTGCCATACATATCCGTACGGACTCGAGGTGAGTTTTTGCTATTAAACTATTAATTTATTATAGCAAAGGCAATAGAGAAATTGCAAGTCATGCATATAAGTAGCGGACAATGTATATTTAATTTTATTTTCGCTGCTACAATATGTGAAAGTAACCTGTGAGCGTACGATCGCACACTTCATTTTGTGCTTTCAATTCGGTCCGCGCTTCAGCCGTGACGTCACTCAGAGATCTCTGCCTGTACATCCATGTGCCACGTAGGCACGTACGGTCGTTCGTGTTATTAACAACAAGAAAGCGATGAGAACAAAAATGTGAAACGATAATAAAAACTATAACACAAACAATCTTTTTAAGTCAATGCAGATATACAGTCTTACAGTTCTCATCATACAATGTATGAAATAACACTGATTTATTTTTAAACTGGTTCATAATCGTAATAATGCATGCTATGATTTGTACATGCAATAGCACGAATGTCAGCCAACAAGTGGAAACTATTCACCATCGCAGAACAATTGTTTAATGCTATAATAACATGTTTTTTTTATTTTCTATTTCAGGACTGATTTACCAGGCCTCGTTCAGTGTGACGAGTTTACATGGTGACGCCGAACGTCTGACACCACTATAAGGATTTGTTTGTTTGTTTGGGGTTTTACGTCGAACTCAAGGGTTTATTTCAAGTCTCATAAGACGTTTTTTGCACAATTAAAAATCTTATAATTCAAAAATATATTTAACTTTAAAATTAATTAAATTAATAAATTATTTTGTAAAAAAAAATCACAAGAGTTATATTTCCCTTCTTAGATATGCATAGCCTGTTTGTTCAAGCTTTATTTTTAAATTAGGATTTATACTTTTATAATTAGCTTGTTTAAATTGGTTGATTAATTGGTGTTCAACATCATTATCCTGCAGGAGTGTGTCATATTTATGACGACAGTGTACTCAAACGGTAACTTTCAGACTGTTTCGTTTTCACGCAATAGTTGGGAATACGTATCAGACTGGACTAAGATTAAATGCTCTCTCTAAGGTCCGCGCTAAGATATTTTCAGCCATTGAGAAAGAGAGCTGGAAAGCTATTCTTCGAAGTCATAAAAAGGTTCGCGCAATGATGATATTCTCAGCCTATGGAAGGGGGGGGGGGGGGGGGAGAGAAATTAATAAAATAATTTCTGGAAAATATGCCTATGGACCTGTGTTTTTTTTCTTGTATTTCGTTCACACCAGATTTTGAAAATGTACATGTAACGTCTGACTTTGTATGCTGGGATAGGCTAATTCACATACGCTTCCACTTCACATACGCTTCCGCAAAAATATCTTCGTCCTGCAATTCACACCAATTATTGCTTATCCTTGTTCATTTTCACGCATCAATAATACACACCCATGGAGACCCCTAATGCACCGGATTTTCAAAGTGTGAAATCGTGTCAAAAAACACAAGTTATGAACACCTTCTTATATTATCTGAAAACTAAATTTAAATCGCATGTATTTTCCCGAAAAACATTTGTCGACAGTCCATGATTTTGCATTTGTTGAAAGAAAGAAATAATATGAACACAATATATACTGTATTATGACACAATTTAGTACAAAGATTAGGACTTCAATCTGTTTTTTCTTCACATACGAGTCGTCATCTATGTCATAACAGCAAACCATTCATCAGGGAATCGACGCCACACAGGGTCATTGTTGTAAACCAGTGTCGAAATTGTAAAATAAAATAAAAAAGTCTGAAATAAAAAAAACCCTTAAATTTTTAACTGTCAAACAGGAATGTATAAAACCAACCATTGACAGAAATCATTTAAGTAACACGTGTAATATGCAATACTCAAGGCGGGAGAATATTACGGGGAATTATTTGTCAGTAGCAGAATAATAGACTATATTATAGAAATGCACGATTTCATTTTCAGTTTGTATGATAAATAAAGTAAGAAAGTGAAAGTACCCATTTTGAACTGCAATATAACAAAAACAACAACATTTTTAATATCACTTTATTAATAACTGTTAAGTGTTAATAAAACAAGTCCTCTCGACCCCATTTTTTTCTGACTGAATAAATATATATACATGAATTCTCAACAGTGACAAAATATATAGCTGTCTCTCGATCCGAAAGAGTCAAAATGATGTACCCTCTCAGCTCTTTGTTTTTGATCTGCTCTCTGAGTTTATTGGATCAATGAAAAAAGGTATTCTCTGAAGTGCTATTGTTAGACAAACATAAAGCTGCATGGGCCAATGACTGTTTTCTCTGCGGTCCGCGCTATACACAGCAATGTATTACGTATACCAAACAAAAATAAGAATGCGGTGGAATTTTTTGTATTTTATAGATGTGAAATGCTAATAACGAATAAGATACGATGCAGTCGAATTAGTTTGTCCGTTCAAGCAAATATATTACACTTTATTTATAGAAGATGTCAGCTTAGTAGATTGATCGACACTCGTAGAACAATTAGCCTAACACTACAACTCGCCTTCTATACTGCACACGGCTAACCTACACGATTTTTTTTACTTCTCATAACCATGCACGCTCACACCAATTCTGTCTGTCGGACATTTCTATTTTTTATGGCGAGAACCCTGCCTATTTTACCGAGCCTGTAGATCACTGATACTAGCTGTCAAACGATGAAATGTGCGAGATTATACAAAATTGTTACACAGTGCGCACCTTCTCTGCACTTCCGGTGTTGATATCGGAAACCCTCGTAA
>JAVFBX010234134.1:0-10690 GCA_034783855.1 Mopalia kennerleyi | reverse complement strand
AATAGTCCGTGTATGTCTAAAACCAGGGTCATTTGAAATAGTCCGTGTATGTCTAAAACCAGGGTCATTTGAAATAGTCCGTGTATGTCTAAAACCAGGGTCATTTGAAATAGGCCGTGTATATCTGTTGTTCAAATTTGTTTCTGAAAGTGTGTATGTTTAGAACCTTTAATCGGATTTTGAACCAGTTGTATTTATCTTTGGACGTGTAACTGTTTCTGGGTACATTTTAAGTTGTTGCAGTTTCTATTTAGAAGGAACATAATCATATTTGTACAGACTTAGATTGTTTGCCTATTACGAAGAAAAATAAATGTATATATGAGCGCGCCCACGCCACTGGACCAAACAGCAGCAGCCATGCACTCACTCACCCAATCGCCCTTTAGTCGCATGTACATGGTACATCACCCGAATATCACATACACTATTTACCCTTTCATCATATGGTATAGTATGGATGTGAAGAAAAAAAAAAAAAAAAAAAAAAAAACCCTACTAAAATCAAAACCAACAAACCAATATATAAGTATACAAACCGTTTTTGATAGGGCGTATTACTTAAAGCGTGTCAAATTTTAAAATTATTTTCTCCATCGGCTGACGATAAATAACATTATTAAGCTCCAGTTTATTTCCTGTATATACAGTGCAACACGACCACATGTATCTACCACTCCGTGCTATTCGCCCCATCCATCACGTGACCAGGTGTTACTGTATGCATGTGCTGGGTTAACACATTTCTCTGCTTCCTACCTGGTATTTATTCTTTGTTTTTAAAATTTAATTAATCAGAACTCTACAGTTACAACGTTAAGTACCCTTATAGGAAAAGATTTTAGGATTTTACAGGATTTTGGAAATCCTATAGGATAATTATACAATACCTTGATTCCATTTTTTTGTACGTGTGAAGGTAACAATAGTTTGGTTGAATCGTTTGTAGACTTATGCTTATAATATTATCATCGACATGTATATATTTGTTTATTCGTTTTGTAATATTAGCATGTTTAACTACATAGTTACAATTTATTGTATGTTACTTTTACTATAATTGGCTTGTTAATAAGATTACATTCCTTGAATGCATGATTAACTGAAAGTGGGGTTGTCAAAGTAAAAACGTGAATACAATTATGAGAGTGAAAATGGCGATAAGAACCTCCCTTTACGTTCATCTGTTGAAAATATGATAGGTTGAGCCTTTGTTTTTATTTTAACTGTATTAAAAGACATTAAAAGTAACAAATGGTCCCAACGCATATATATAGCACATCACATTATACTTGGGTGGGTTTTAACTACTGAATGTATTTATCACTCATAACAGTGGAATATATGGTGCTTAAGCCGTTCCGTATATATACGGAACAGCTTAAGCAGAATGTGCATCAATCGATCGATGTATAAATCAAAAAGGACGGATGCACATATAAACCATAACTCCATATAGTTAAAAACTATACTGGTGAATAAAATATCGTGTTTGATTATGCCAATGATTTTACTTTCTATATACTTGGTTTTATTTCTATCGAATGTTGAGTTAATATGAACTTTATTACAAACAATAAAATAAAATTTGAGTGACATTGTTAAAGTGTATAGTTATTTTAATACCGAATCGATACAGTGAACTCTTTAGCTAGAGCCATATTTTGTATTAAAATAGAATACACAGAAAAATGGCATGATATATACATATATCCTGAATGTTCAAGAAAGAAAGAAAACTTGTGGTTAACGTTGCGCTCAACGGTATTTCCCTACATGGCGAATCCATCAGTAAAATGAACACCCCATGTAACATAACAATTCAAAAAGCGATGAGCTTTGTTCTGATGGAAAATGGATGTTCCTCCATTACAAAATAAAGAAAACAACTATTCTTGAAACATATACAGTGGAAGTCACATGACATGTGATTTATGGCTGTATTAACTGCTTGTGTCGTGTGTTAAATGCCGTATAGAAAATATAACAAGCCATTTAGTATAAAAAAGGGTATTAGGAAAGCATGAAAAGCACTACTAACTTATACAAAACATCGCGTTTAAGAGTTCTATTCGACAAACATTCGCTGTCAAATATTAAAGTTATACCAGTACTCGGGCAGACAGTATGGTACTCATTACCGACAAGTGAAAATAGCTGTCATAGGTAAGGCATGTAACCAGGTGACACATGTACTTATAGGTGTGCAGATTGATCATGTATGACGCATTACACATTACTTAATTCCCCGTATATCCATAATAACCAATGCACAGTGTGAAAGTGAAATATAGATTGTTTTATAGAATTTATATTTAAACGAAATCGATTGAACCTTTTCGCCGTGACTAAAGTCTCGTAGTTGACATATTTAAAATTCCGATTGAGTTATTTTTCAAAATTCCACTGGCTATTTACATAATCGATATTAGATTACACTGAAGTTTTATCAAGTGTATAAAGGAAGCGCGTGTGTAGCGTGTATCTGTGACAGACAATACCATTACATCCTCAGGTAGGCTCTATATACATTCGATTTGACCAGTACTGAGGACAACAACAAGCCCAAGGCTCGCTGAATAGTTTAGTCAGTTCCTTGAGAAAATACTAATCAAACACCGCAAACCGCAAACACAAACTAACCGCTTTAACAAATCTTAAAATGTGAAGCGTTTTGCTTCGTTGAAAAAGTATGCCCCGCCCCCTTCCCATTGCCGAGTAAAGAGAGTACGTCTCAGCACAGGACGTAATAATTTTAACCAGACAACGAACAACCAATCTGCAGAAAATTTATAACATATCATTGGAATGTGCATTTTACATGTTTTTTGTTTTTGAGATCATAATTTATTTATGACAACATTGTTGTATCTAAGTGCAGTTCGAATAATTATGTCAAAATAGCCATACCGCATTTTATTTTTAATTATCAAAATTCTCCAAGTTGTGAAGGAAATTCAAAACTGGAATATATTTAGACATCGATAGAGTCAAACGTTTGATTCTGTGGGTCACAACTTTTTAAACAATCCAGATAAATTAAAATTGTGTGCATTTATCAGCCTGGTTTGTCAGTTATCTTAGTAATACTAGATTACAGCCCAATGTGATGAATTTATTAAGAGTTCTTAGTGAGCAACAACTACGGCCTCAGGTGCTCCTCAGGGATCGGTGTTTGACCCCTATATATGTTTTACAGGTAAACGATAACTACTTAAATTTTAATTGCATTCTATTCGCTGGCCAGCCTAAAGTGTGCTGGGATTATGGAATCACTAAATGATTGTCTGGTTAAAGAATGACGTCCTAGACAAAGTGATATGTTGAGAGTTAATTAGATTTGAACAGAACCATTCTATCGTATCTGCCAACGAAAACAGTAAGAGACTTTTAACTGTTACACAGCACAGTCTTGTTTGGTATTAATATGATCCCCCAACACTTTCATTCAATGAATAACAGCATAATTTTAACAATGTTATATGTTAATATTAGTTTTATAGATATATTTACCCATATGTTTTGGTTATTTTGGAAATATTTCATGTAGTTACGTAATACCAAACCTTCAAAACTGTTCAAAATTATTTTTTCTTGGCATTTGTTTTAATAATATTAGCTCAGCTTGATGATTAAATACGTAAGGCGAGGGAAGTAATTACTTACTGAGTGAATGTATGGCTCCCCTCGTGCTAACCTCTAAGTTATACAATAGAATGTTTCTTCTCTTAATTGTCATGTAAATACGCTAGATTAGTTAGGCCGGTTAGGCCAGAGAATAAGGGCTTACTTATAGTAAAAAAATGATTAATATCAATATTAAGAACAGGTAAAAAAAATAGAAGAAAAACAAACCAAAGAAGAAAAACAAGACGAAGAAAAAGAAAAAGTTAAAGGTGTATAGCGATGTACATATACTGCTTCAAATGTTAAGGTGCCGTGTTAGGCACTGTAAGATGAGGAGCCGGAGATAAACGTTAAGGTGCCGTGTTAGGCACTGTAAGATGAGGAGCCTGAGATAAACGCTTTCATTCTGCTACTAGCTATAGATTATGTTTATATTTGTAGATTTATCTTAGGTATGATGCTATATTGACATTATCCGCCATTTAACTATAGGCTTATCTGTTTTTACGCTTTGTATATATTACACGTGCAACCTTGGCATTTTTTCGCGTGTTTCAAACCTAGTCCGCAGCCCGCAGGATGTTGTTGGTTGAACCCAGAGACAGGCATGATGCATGAACACAGAACAACGAGACATCCGCTAAACTTTCTTTAGTGTCAATTTATAGTAAATGTCTGAACGATATCTATCAGTGCTAATTTGCAGAACAGTGATGGATTTATTGATACGTTCAACATGTTTAACAAATAAACACTATATTCCGTTTAGAAAGTGTTACAATAACCGCATCATTATATTTTTGTTTAAAGCGCAAGAAAAATGTTCAAAGCCTTTTTACATTATTGTTTTCATTTCTTTGAACATGAACACATTAATTTTGTTTACCTAAACATTAAATTTAGATTGTGGCTATATCAATATTGTGTGTTAAAAGTTGGTATATAACGTTATACGTAATTATTGTATTAACATCCTAACCATTTGTCTTTAGAGTGAAGTATTACGCTACAGGCAAAACATGATGTCGATTTGTCTATGTTGTTATCCTCTAGATACACGGAGAGGTAGAGTTATTGTGCCTGGCAGCATTATCACTATTGATAAAACCATCATCAAGAGTCACTTCATTATCTTTGTTCGGAGTTGTTACTATACTTTACCATGTTAAACTCTCCAGTGGTTGTCATAATATTATCCCTACATAGACTCGATAAAACCATTCTTCTGTTAAAATAATATGACTATAGAACTGATTGACCTGGGACAGTATGAGAAATGTCAAGTGTTTCTTAATTAGTATATAGGAAAAAAGAATTCTATAGAAAATGGACCCGTGCTACGTTTACATTTTGTGATATACAAGTACAATTTTATAAATGTACAAAGAAAAAACACGTCCGTACCGCTGAACATATATGTCGGTAACATCACAGTATAATGGCGGCATACTATCGTTGGTTTTATTGAATAGTGTAAAATGTTAAAAAATAATTCCCTGTGACATTAAACCATGTGCAAAATAAACAACAACAACACAAACAAAAAACAAAACAAAACAAGGCAATGTCATAACAAACTGAGAAAACCCCATAAGACACAAAACCAGAAGCACAATAAAATATGCAATTCTCCACAGACATAAAGATTGTCAAACTAGATGGTACCCCCGGGCTAGGTGTGAATCAATGGCCCGTGAACAGCTCAATATTAGCCCAGGAAATTGAAGTGACATTTGATCTTGGTCCTCCAAGTGTTTATTTACATTAGACTATTCGTGTCTAGCTATAAAATTCAAGAATCATTCAGTGGACTTTATCGAGGAAATCAGTCAATTGGAAAAATTCATGGAAAACGGAAGGCCTGTAATAAACTGCTTCGGTCTGGAAAAGCCACAAGATGAAAGTATTGGGATTTGACATGCGTAGTGCATACTAGACAGCGTTGGTCTAAGCGGGTCAACTTGGATCGATACCAGACAGGTTTGTGACCTACATTTCCTTGCTACAGAATCACTGAATAGGTCAGTGCTTTTTTATTGAATATATTTCAAAATGCGCAAGTACGCTCTGCTATAATAGGTAAGGTACCTGGTTGAACAGGTAAGGGATGTTTCCGCCGTTATTACAAACCCCTAGAGGCATCAGATATGTGACAGAAAAAATCTATTTTTTATGAGTTTCTGTTTTGTTTACTCCTAAGGCATGTATAGATCTTTAAATATGGCTTCAGGCAGAAATGGGTCCATATTATACAAACACGGAATCGATATACTACATCCAGACATATTATATATCAATTGAATATCAATTGATGTTTAAGTCTCCTAAAAATTCCCCGAAAATTACCAAAGAAAAATCGAAAATCGAAATGTAAATAATTCGTTTTCGCGTGTAAAGCTTTGTAAATCACTTATATCACATTTTAATATATAATTTTTTCCCCTCGGTCCCGCAAAGCACTTGATTGAACCTAAAATGTGTATATGTTACTTAATGCGTTTTATTTTGTATTTCCGGCGGCGACAACGCTGGTCGCCTTAGATACACGACAAAAATAACACGTGCGCAAAGCTAGAGTACAGAGAATAACCCGATGGTTTTTTAGATGTAGACTCACAACATAAACGCCCATTGCTATAGTTCAATAGAAGTCTTTAGTTTTATGTAGGAGTCGTACTCCACTACATGATTCATAAAGAAACCGTAATATGCTTTTCAAACAAAAAGAGCGTCAATTGGCTTTGGTATTTAAATCACACCACACCATCCAATAATTTGCGTTAAAATTCTCTAGCACGATCAGTCGAACATAAGTTAGAGCGTGACTTTGCCTCGTTATGATCTCAGTGTGCAAACAAAGAGCTATCAACCCAGCTATAACATGCCTACGAATCAAAATTTAAAAAAATCTCAGATGGTCGTGCATGACTATATCTCGTCACCACTTCCTGTTCATTTATTCACACAAAATGTTTGCAATGGAGAGGAATTCATGTGTTAACTAATATTTAAAGAGAATAAAGAAGTTAATTTCGCACGGCAAAAAAAATAACGCCTATTTTTTAAAAATAGTGATGTCCTTTTGCGAAATAACACTGTCGCTTACGGCAATATACGTTCATTCCAGGATTTTTAAAATGTCGGTGGAGGCGATATGGCAGATTAGGAGAAAACGTTAATAAAACCTTATGAATTCCGTTTCTCCATAGCTGTTCATATGACTTTTTGCAAAAGTAAAAGTTTTAAAACAATTCTTATTCTGTAAATCGACAGCCCGTGATGTTAAAATATAGGTAAGTTGTCCCGTCTTGCAATAAAGTGGTATCATTTTGCAGAGGAACTTCACTTGTTGCCCTAACATCATATCTCCAATTACCATACTGCCTACCATTTCCTGCTTAACGCCCGGCTACAAAGACAAATAACACTGACACACGGGTGTCGGCTCACGACAATAGTATCGTTCTAAGGCATGACGGAAAAGAAGATCGTCGCCAACATCACTTCCTTTCTGGCTTGTTAAGTAGACTGTAGCGCCCTAAAAGGCTACTTATTTCGAATTGCATCCCTATCGGCTTTGATACCGTCTCCAAACAAACTGACGACTGTGGACACAATTGGCGATATAATACCAGGGTATTGAAAGCCCGTTGTTAGTTTGGGAGTAAGATGCAAGCTACCCAACGCGATCACAGCTTTATGCAACGGGACGTACCTCATAATTTATATTGTCCATAAAAACAGCAATGGAAACTTCCTTCATATATCAGTGTTACCGGCTGTCTGATTGGCTGTTCGCTTTCCCATAGGGCAGTGAAAAAACGAGTCCCCTTTTCTCGGCAATCGGGAGAAGTCTGGTTTGAACTTTGTCCTCAGAAGATGAAAAATAAAAACTGTGACACAGTTCCTGCCTCAGCGGGACGCATAGGCCTATATCAGCGGGGAAACCGACTGATTGGTTAATTGTCATTCTGACATTTCAGGAGATGATATTCAACTGAAGCTTCGGTAAAAAGCCCATTTCTGGAAGCTATAAACGGCACATCTTCGCTTACCAAGAGTTTTATTCCGAGCTACTCTGATCACAACCCTTGGCGGATTGATCGCATATGTAACCCAACGCTATAGTCAAGCGATTAATTGGTTGCGTGGGAACTTTTACGCAACCAATCAGATATTGTGTTGCAAGAGGACTGCTAGTATTAGAAATTACAGCGATAGTCAATAATGAAAGTGGGTGAAGTGTTGTCGAAAACAGGATATGTTCGGGTATTCAACCAACTCAATAAGAGTATTGCCTATGTATATACCCACCCCTACATACACCAACTCTCCATGCATACCGGTACGGCAATGCTTTACAAAGTTAAACAAATTGTCAAAAACCTTTTTTGTAACATTCAACATACGTTATCAGCGCTTTAACTAGAATCTTGGTCATTGTATCCGCCAGGGGGCGTAGCTGTAATTCTATTTATATGCGATTAATCTGCCAAGGATTGTAATACAAAGTAGCTTAGAAAAAACCCTTGGTTAGAGAAGATGCTTATTTTTTTTATCACTTAGACTTCGGAAAGGCAGGCATCATTTGTGTAACCACCAAGTACCATCTATAGCTTTCCAACGCAGATGACAACTTTGAGATAAACCTGCGCCATCATTATCTCCCCAGGAAGTTACGAGACAGAGCTTTACTTTTAGCTACAGTTACGAACAAATCCAGTAGTTGTGGGTCAACACAAAATGTATTTATACAGCTGTAATTTGCATTGGCGACGACAGCACAATAATTTGCCGAATATCACTACATTCAAAAAGGTCTGGGTTCATGGCCACGAGGTCTATACTCAAGTATTGGAGGTAAAACGGCGACGATTTTAATCAAATGGGGACGTATATCTAGGCCTACTGTAGCTATAGGCCTACTGTTACACTCGTGCCAATATATTTATTGCATGTGACTTCCTGGTTATGGTTTTTGTATACATTGATTAGAAACAATCCAAGTTTGAGATAATTACTTGTGTTTTGTTGTCAACCAGAAACTGCGTAGATACTTTGAGGTGGTGTTTATCGATCAGATTGCACCCACTGACCTGCCCGCCAGCTGTCTGGATGCAGAACGCCTCTGTTCGCACGGAAAGTGTTATACGGAAATGTTCTATGGCTACACGCTATGTCAGGTCGATAACACAATAAAACAGAGATGGTTCCGAACTAATCTCGGTCACTGGAACTTTGGATTGTTCAGAGGCTATTTGAGCTTCAGATTGTTGCGCCTTTAAATACTCAACCTGTTTCAGAGCATCACTCACACGCTCCTCGAGCAAGTTTTGAAACGTAAAGTGAAGTTAACCAATGACTGCAGATGTCGTGAGTGCTTTAAATCAGATTTCTTCTTGGGCAGTATACAAGCTCGTGGTGTATCAGTTGAATACCATTGAGTATGACCGTTTACACCAATTAATGATTTAATAAATTTAATTTGGGACACACCACACACAATCCACAACTGGAAACGTGACACTTCACACGTGTGTAGGAGGAGAGCTATTTCCTAGACGTTGGAGTTTAGTATCTGACCGTTCATTATGCATTCAATAAACCGTCTGTAGGCCTACCATAGATTTCCTCTTTGAGCGTAAATGATGTTGTTGCTGTGAGGACAGTGCCATCGGAATTACACCTGTAGTTAACGTTCTGTTCGAGGTAATGATTGGTGGGGGCACGCAGCTCCTGCATGTGGACGTAGGCTAGTCTTAACGCGAGCAATGTGCCCCGCGGCCCCCGCCACATCAATGTTACTCATCATGTCGAAACTTTCCGAAGTGGATAACACCAATTAATGTCATTTGATAAAACCATCGCCGTCAGGACCATTTTGAATGAAGTGATATTCAGTAAATTATAGACAATGGTGCTGTCGTCGCCAGGCAATTGCAGCTTTATCAATATACGTCCATATGTAGATTAATGCAATTTCCTTTTCTAAAAAAATACTTACAAATTTAATTATTCTTAAATTAAAAACATTGTTCAATTTTATGTTGAGTCACATATCACATATTTTTTAGTAACTGTGGCTAAAAGAAGACCTCCGTCTCGTTACTTCCTGGTAAGAGAGCAATAAAGTGCGGGTTTATCCAAAAGTTACAGTCTTTGTTAAAAAGGGTATAGGTGAATAGGATCGGGCAGTCTAAATGGAGATGTTCTCTCTTACTTAGCTTAGTCTCATATATACACCTACAACTCCGAATAACACTATAAGGGAGACAATTTGTAATTGTTAAATTAAAAAAAAAACCTAGAAGAAGAAAAAATTACAATATACAAGTACTTTAGCTTGACCGTGGATTGTATAATGTATTAACTTTCATATAAATTTCACAACTTTTAAATGCAAAAGAATGACGTATAATTTTTGTAAAAGTTAAACTATTTATTAATCGAAAAGAAATACTCCTAATATGTACACAAATAAATGAGCCCGGCCTCCCTCAAAAGCGTTCTTCTGCCTTGAAAGGGCCAAATGCGTAAAAATTACACACAGAAAAAAGTTATCGCAAGTTTATTTTATTTTGGATTCAACTGACTCGACAATCTCTTATGTCAAATTCTCCGGGAAACGATACGAAGCAGCTGGCATGTTAATCTCTTAAGAGTAGAAATCTCCACGAAACGATATGTAGGTCTCAACTGGCTCGTCAATCTCTTAGAGTCGAATTCTCCACGAAACGATATATAGGTCTCAACTGACTCGTCAATCTCTTAGAGTCGTATTCTCCACGAAACGATTGGTATCAACTGGCTTGTCAATCTCTTAGAGTCGAATTCTCCACGAAACGATTGGTATCAACTGGCTTGTCAATCTCTTAGAGTCGAATTCTCCACGAAACGATTGGTATCAACTGGCTTGTCAATCTCTTAGAGTCGAATTCTCCACGAAACGATTGGTATCAACTGGCTTGTCAATCTCTTAGAGTCGAATTCTCCACGAAACGATTGGTATCAACTGGCTTGTCAATCTCTTAGAGTCGAATTCTCCACGAAACGATTGGTATCA
>JAVFBX010234123.1:0-10216 GCA_034783855.1 Mopalia kennerleyi | reverse complement strand
GGCCCCCCCCCCCCCCCCCCCCCCCTAAACCTTAATATATGCTTATCCTGTTTCTGATAGTCTGATATAAAGAAGTTGCCCTGTGCAGTGTGGATAGGTAAGCCTTCCAAGGGAGTTAATTCATCAAGGTGTAAACACAGTTTGTTCGGAGTTGGTACATGTATCTGTAAGCCTACTTTTGGGGGTAAATTTAGATTAGATTTGTCAATAAAAAATTGCCCTCTGGTTTAGAGCAGTAAAATTGAAGTACTGTTTGCTTTGGAGGAATATAAGTGAAATACCCGTAAGCACGGCATAAAACACCAATCAATCGATCAATTGGTAGGAATGATTTTTAGTCAATAAAGTGTCAGACAAAAGTAAATCATAATCGAATTCGCTGTTACAGGTTGATAGATTAATATTAAGCAAAATGATGTGGCTATCAAAATACACACAAAAATTCATATTCTGTACTATGCTGTAACACAAAAAAAACACAAAATGGTAAGAAAATAACTAATTTTGGCACATAAATTGTTTATAGTGTAGGCAGGTCTGCGATAAATACATCTATAATTCCCGCTGGTGTTATAGTCAATTATAAAGCTGTTCATTATTTGTTTTTGCAGATCTGTATCAATCGTTTATCAATGCAAATCGAGCGGATGATCCCGTTAAAAGAATGCTCAGTTTAAAGCGCCTCCTTCACGAGCTTCCTGAGCACCATTTTGAAACATTCAAACATTTAGCCGCTCACTTGAAGCTCGTCGCAATGCATGGAGAGCAAAATAAGATGGACTCCAGGAACCTAGCAATTGTATTCGGCCCGACATTGATTCGGCGAAAGGATGAAGATATAGCGACTCTCGTGAAGGATATGTCAGATCAGTGCCGGATTGTTGAGAGCATCATAGTTAACGTGAGTATCAGTACTGTACATGTATGCTGTCAATAAGCCATTGAATTAACTCTTTGCCTCCTAATATGTTTTTTCCAAGTGGATCTATTTAGATGGAATATCTTTGTAGAAAATGTAAATTTTTATACATATGTATAGGTACAGAAGAGTATATATTTTCTTCATCAGGAATACTTGCTCCATCTTAAAATGCTTAAATATCACCACTGTGATCAGCTTGTCGGATGGAAAGGGTTAAATAACCGACCTATGTCCTACAGCGTAAAAGCCAAACAAAGAAATAAAGATGACCTTGTTGATTGTTTGATTGTATTTGGCTGTTCCATCTCCCGTGTTCGTCTCCGAGGTTACTCTGTAGTGTTTAACTCTTAAAATAAAGTTTCTATTGTTATTATTATTATTTACTGTTGTTTTCCCTTCAGAATGAGTGGATATTTAGTTCCTGGGATCAAGACAATGTTGTTCCAACCGACGAGGGAGCTATTGTGAATGCTCCCGTTACAGAATCTAATATGCTTCTAGCAAAATTGGCTGAAGGTGGGTGTGCTCATTATTTCTCACTTATACATTCTGCAAGAGTGTCCCTCTCACTCTATCCATTGTTCTCTTGGTGCTTGGCCATGGTTTAGTGGTCAGCGTGTTGTCCTACTGATCATACATTGATGCCCCACTCACTATTTTAAAGGGGCCGTGGCGTAGTCGCTAACGACAACGCTTTCTAATGCTTACTTCGATTTACCGTTCCTAGGATCGAGTCCGTCTGTTGACCCGACATTACACCCCAATCAAACAAACAAACAAACCTGTTTTATTTAAACCAGAAACCATGTGAGATAGACAATCCGTCATTATACAAGTGAAATACCCTTGAGTACGACATTAGAGGTTTTACATTATGGAATCATTACTTTCCCTACATTTGTTTTGGTAACGTTTCAGTGGATTGAAGTCAAAGTTTGTAAACAGCTTTTTCCAGGTCAAATTTAAATTTTATCCTATTTCAAAATTATGTCTATTTGAACCTGGTAAGTGGTAATGCCATTTAGCAATACTGTGCCATGTTCATGTGGCTCAATTTTCAACCAATTAATTTGTTTTGTTTTCAGATGACCGAGGCCGTGAGATTAACCCAAGGGATATTGTATCATCTATCATACAGGCAGCTAATAAAAAGATGAGGGGTAAAGATCGGAAATTTTTACTAGGTGCATTAGACGATGATTTTGAGTCAGAGTGCAACCCAAACGAGCGTAATATCGATCAGGAGGTTGCTAGGAGACGAGCGAAATCTGAGGAAATTCTTACTCAAGATACCGCCTCAGAAAGTACATCGACATCGTCGGCGTCAAAAAGCTTTGATCATCAGGATAACATGCCGCTGGATCATCACGATACATACCCTTTTAGTTTGTCATCTGGAGCCCCTAGTGGTAGTGATCGGGTGGCAACACTCGCTACTGAGGAGTACATGGATTGGGTTTTTGTACGGACTCACAGTGACAGTCAGCCTCGCGGTAATCAGCAACAGAGGCAACCGGCGCTCACAAGACAATATTACTCTGACGAGTCCTTGCTGGATAAGAATGACGAACTGGAAATATCCCACGGCAGTCTCTATAATAGCTGTGGTCAGAGTCGTGAGCGTTTAGAAGATCGCTTGTGGAGTTTAGAAAAAGAGGCTAGAGAGCTTCGCGAACAGGCGGAGCGCGGCCGAAGAGAGCAAGAAAAACGCAGATTTGAACAGCAGCGAATTGAACAAGAATTAGCTCGTGCAAAAAAGGAATTAGAAATGGAAGACAGTCATAGTTTGGAAGATTTGTTACGGCATACAGAATTTGCCATGCAGATTTCAGATTTTCCTAGTAGAATGACGGACTTAAATAGCAGAACGGGGTCACAGCCTGATGCTCATTCTTTGTTATCGGAATACAGTACAACGTCCTCAGATCATAAAGACTCAGTCAAGTTTTACTTACCCAGACCAGGTGTGGTAAACCCACGCCATAATCGATTTGAAAGAGCCGATCACAACCGAGGTGTATCAAACATCGGGGCTATTCATCGACAGGTCACGGCTTTAGGCAGCAACTTGGAATCGAGGCAAAGTGTGGGCAAAAGAGCTGGATCATTAGAAACAATTATAGACATTAAGTGCAATAGTGGTAAACGTGGCTCTGTGCATCGCGGCAAAGGAAAGCGCGACGACCGAAACTCTCGACCAAAATCTCCCGATCAGCTAGAAGGGAAAGCAGTGGCTCTAGTAAGGAGCAGTTCAGTTAGAAGAGGGTCGTTAGATTCCTTAAGAGATTTTTATGATAAGCAGGAAAATCGTTCCTCTTGGGCGTCTACTGATTCTGAGGATGGTTCAGACCTTCTGTCCAGTATTACTGCAACCTTTGATCAGAAACTCCAAATTCTGCTCAACCCTAAATTTAAATTGACCGGTGCAGCAAAGAAGCAGTTAGGACAAGCACCTAGCACTGGATCAGCTAGTACCATAAGTGAAAGCACCGATGATAAGGAATCCCCTCGGACATTGGCATACGTCCCTCCAACAGCTGCGGCTACTAAAATTGTACCCCAAGTGAAGACAGAGGAAACTAAACCTGCCAAAATAATGCCGCCAAAAGTTCTAGAACATTGTCTTCCACCACAGCGAATGTCGCGCTTGGGGGATTCTAGTTACGATCGATCTTTTCGTGACCCAAGCCTTCACAGAATGCATAGACCCGATGCCAAGATTGGCATAGCGTCTAGATTTGAACGTGGCTCAACAGTCAATAGCTCATCTATAGCTAATGTGACTGGCGCTCAAATGAGCCTCAGCACTAGTTCTTTACCCAGTGGATCTACCAATTCGCGTTCTGTACCATCACGAATGGATAGTGGGGATTATCATTTATCCACACAAGCGGATATTGGCCAGAGCGATAGCACTCAAAAATCTTCAGTACACACTGGTCCTGTTCGAGGTGAAGCAAAACCATTCAATATCCGATCTGATGCTCGGCCCATCACAAAGTCTGAGAAGACGGAGGTAAATTTGTCCTTGTCAAAACTTTCACGAGAAGAACAGGTGGAAAAGCCTGGAAATGAAAGCCGTCGAAGTCGTGATTTGGCGCACTTTTTGGCTGAAGTGTCTGCTGGGTCTTTCGATGATTTAGCGGCCAACACATCAAAATCAAGCGCAGCACAGGCCTCATTTTCGCCAAAGAAAAAAGATCGTCGCAGTGCTAGACGACACACTGTCGGTGGTATTAACGATTCTGAACATTTGACCGCATTGAGTCTGTTATCTCAGAGCAAAGAGGATCTGAAGCCCTCCGCCTGGGAACAGCTTCAGCCGGCCGTCAAGGAAAGAGACCCTGAGGAATCGCGAAGCGTCATAACATGGCTTCAGAAGGAAAGATTACGCATGAGTGCTTCAGACTTGTTAGGGGCTGAAAATAGAACATTGAGCAGCAGCTGTAGTAATTTGGATGAAACCCGCTGCTAGTTATTGCTATTGTTTAATTATGTGTGGAGTTATTTCCCCTGCATTCCTATTCTACTAGATGGCGCTGTTTCATAGCTATTGACAGTGATAATGAGGCTCTCCTTTTCTCTTGTGTATTAAATTGTGGAAAATTCAATATAAGGTGATAAAACTGATCTTCTGAAGTAAAATGCATACTGGATAATTCTTCTGCAGTTATCAGTGAAAATTTTCGAAAAGGATGAACGTGCTTTTTAGAACTCTGTGATTATTTCTCTATTTTGTATGTTAATGTTTGTGTTTGACTGGTAAGTGACTATCAACTGATGTATTGTACTGGTACTTGTACAATATAGTGTTAAAATCAGCTTATAAAGTTTCGCTTCAGATATGTGAGCTTATTTCAGCTTATTTCGATTTTCGCAGCTGCTCCCCTTCAAGCGATAATGCATTTACCCATAACCTTTGACCTGTGTGATAAGTTCAATGCATGTACTTGTTGCAGTGCTAGAGAAATGAGCCATGCCATTTCTGTACATGGGGTTAAAGTGAGTCACCCATATTAATTTTAAATTTTGATTTGTTGCTCCCAAAATAACAGTACTACATGTAAACACGTAGCATCAAAAAGGAAACAGGTCAGTGCGTTGTTGTTGTTGTTTTTATTTTTTTATCCAGACTACATTTAAATCTGATTTTCAGCAGTTTCAATGGTTCTCTAATTTGTCAAATAGTTTTTTCAAATTTGTGTACTTTTTTTTAACAATTTTTATAAACTAATTTCTGAAATGTCATGGTTTTTAAGTCACCATTATTATTGCAGTGTTGCCATGGGATACTGGTCGGTTGAAGAGCCTTAAATCACAGTTAATTCCAACAACACCACGCTTTATAGATCATAGGAGATTACGGCTTTGTAGATTTACTTCAAATGATTTTAATTTTTGTTTAAGCATCAAATATAATTTATACAAGTTTAAGAAACCCGCCAACACTTTTAAATCAAACATTTTATAAAATAGTAGAATTTGCTTTTCATGTTTTCTCAATTTTGAATAACCTGGGGAAACGTTTTTGTTTTTCATGTATTAGAGACGAGAATTTTATTAGGTGGGATGGGGGGTATATTTTCTAGAAAAATAAGCTTAGATATACTTTGTGCTTCAGATCTGAAAAATTCTTCATTTAAATAGAATTTTGACGTACAGTATTACATCAACCAGTGTACAAACCGATCTAAAAATCATGAATCTCATTGAAGATGCGCAGTGGCTAAGAACAGTTTGTTTGGAGTGTAGATTAAAGTTGGGGATGCTGCCTTGACTTTAGCCCTGCCACACCTTTTTTGTTTCGGTAAAAAATCTAGAGGATACAGATTTTCGTAATCTCTTATTGTGCTGATTGAGTACAGCAGTATGATGGATTATCCATGCTGTGGAGAAATGTTAGTTTTCCAATCCACCAATCATAATTAAATGTCACACTTAGCGTCCTGGTTGTGCAAATGGGGTTGGCCAATTGCCAACAAGGGAGATAACTCTGTTACTCATATAACTGAGAGTGCCATCTTTCTCATTGACTAACAAGGGAGATAACTCTGTTACTCATATAACTGAGAGTGCCATCTTTCTCATTGACTAACAAGCAAGGGCTTCGGCAGACACCTGTCCAAATGGACACCCTGAACAATTTCCTCATTTGAACACCCTGTTTTAAGAAACTTTAACATGTAGGAGATAGGAAAACTGACAAAATTGGACACCCATTTATTGAAAGTGACGGAAAATAACCATTTTGGACACCATAATTTTGACTTCTGGGTAAGCACCTGTTACCATGGTGCTCTCACAGATAGCCTGGCTGACCTCTTTAAAATGTATTTATATGAAGTCCTAGGATTGTCCCATCTTGTTTTTTGCCAGTAGCATCATGGGTGGTTTCCTTCACCCATTGGACTAGCACCCGACCATGTTAGTGAAATAACCTTCCGTATGGCGTTAATCACACAAACATTGACTAACAACAACCTTGTTATGTATGAATATTCAGTTAATTGTTTTAAGTCCACAACATAGGTGGTACTGAAAGTTACATGAGAGACAGATTTATCTCCCTTCTTGGCTGCTGGCTAGCCCCATTATTGACCACAGGGGTACACTTTAACATGGCCATGTATTAAAGTGAAATATCTATTAAACTCTATCAATATTTTAGTTTGTCAACAAGCCAGGCTTTTTTTTTTGTGGGTTTTTAATAAACTTTAATATTTTAATCAAACAGTCAGGAATAGATTTCATATTTTCGTTGGAAGTGAACAGCGTTTTTGTTTTTTTATGAATTGCGTTTTTAAATTCTTTTCCATGTGTAGAACTAATTATCCATGAGCACTCAAGCACAATTTAATGTAGAGATTTAATTACATGAAAAGTCATCTTTAACTTATCCATATTAGTATCTAGACAATCCTCATTAATTTAATCATGTTACCAAGACAATCTCCATTAATTTAATCATGTTACCAAGACAATCTCCATTAATTTAATCATGTTGCCAATACAATAAGTTCTCATAACCTTTGACATTTATTTGATGAAGTGCTCGCAATATAAGCCATCGAATAATAAATCAAATTTACCAATCTGTCTCAATAGTACATGTAGAATGTATAAATATTCATGATGCAAAAATTGGGCTCTAACATGGAGATCAAAGCCTACTGACACAGGTGGTTGGAGGGAGCTTCCTGTTGCCCACCGAGCAAAAGGGGAACTGGAAGCCAATCTGTCGGTGAGGTCTTTATATTGCGTCATGTATTTGTCCCATCTTGTGACCTGTCTTTGTTGCCAGTGAGTTTAAGTGGAGTATCCTTAACCCCCACTGGGCTCGTATGCCGCCATGTCAGTGGCTTTGAACCCCAAGCAAATATTTGGCGCCAACACTGGTATTACAGCCATCTGGTAAAGATATGGCTTCATGTAACAATGGATTAGATCTATCACTGGAGGATTATTAAATTCAGCAATTCACCTAACATTTTATGGCTATTCTTTTTGGACCCACTAGAGCTTGTTAATGTTAAGAGTACCTGGTCGCCTTTGAAGTAAAAACCTTGATCATGGAATTCAGCACCAGTTTATTGAAATAAATAACCAAGTATTCACATTGAGGGTTTAATCCCTTTTTATATTTTAAAAAATGTGCCTTTTTTTTTTGGACAGAATATTGCTAAATCTGGTTCGTTGTAAATCAAATACCTTAAAACTTCTAACAGTTGGGACAGTCCCATAGAAATAACATGTAAAACCCCATTTTACTGCTCCAACTTCTAGAATATTTAGGGTACATCGTACTAAGAGCAGTCATTTTATTGGAGTTTCCCAAAGTTGTAAATGCAAAAAGAGTTAAATTTCAAAAGCCCGCTGTACATTTTGAAGGAATGATTTTTAGAGTAATTTAGACTAAAAAGTGTATAATAGGTCATTATTTATGTGAAATACACTTTAAAACATACATTTCATTGAAGGCTGACCTTTGCCCTAGCGCATTGGTAATTGAAGTACCCAGTTTATGATATTCAATAAATATCTTGTACATCTCATGCTGAATATTTTCAAGTGTCGTTAAAATTTTATCACAAAAGTTTCTATAGTCAATTTGATTTTGTAAATCGCATTAAGCAATGTTAATAAAACTGTCACAATCCAGCCAAAAGATAAATTTTAGATTACATTTTCATTCTTGAAACTAACCTGGATACCAACGTAGCTGTTTTACCACTTTTTGTATTGTTTTCAGTAATGTCCATTTTCAAATAAGATTTTATATTGAATTTTCTCACCCGTTTGTATGCAATTTTTTCTGTTCCCACCTGCTTCATGTATGTTTAAGACAATCAAATTTTTTGTATTTGCAATGAAATTGTAGATAATGTCTCTTAATGCTAGTGCTTTGATTGGCCAAATATCCAGCCAATCAGACTGTAATGTAACTAGGGATGTCAAAGGGGAGATAAATCTTGTACAGCAAGGGAGAAATAATTAGATGTACAGTCACTGTTGCTATGAAATCGGACAGTATTAAAGTCTATTTCAGTATAATACTTTTGTTGACTTATTGACGTTAAGTTTGTTATTGTACTGGGTCTGTCAAGTCTCTATAGTAAAAAATTTTATGGAGCATGGCCAGTAAGTCTCATTTTCTTCTACTCAGAGCTTCAATTCTTATACTGAGATCTTACATCACATGGGAGGCTACAAAGATGATAAATCAGTCTTGCATGGTTGAAATCCATGTCACTCCCAAAAATGATTATCTGTCAGTCCAACTTGATGCTTTGGTTTAAAACCTTTTCGTTGACGGGCGATCCTGTGAATCGTACATCAAAACAAAAGAAACACACGCTCAATGCATGACAATATTTTATTTAGCTGGGATGACAAATGGAATCCATATATTCATGGCAGAAAAGTTTGCCTGACAACAGTATTCAGGGTAAATGAAATGACAGAAAACCTGATGAATTTTTTTAACATGTAGCCAAGGGTACATGTACATTTGATTGGGATTTAACGTTGTACTTAGGGTATTTCACTTATAGGACCACGTGCCAGCCCAATGGGTGAAAGGCACTACGCAAAACAGACATCACAAACAGATCAGCTTCCTGTTCCCCTTTAGCTCTGAGAGCACCAGGGCAACATGAAGCTCCCTTTTTATATTTGAACAGATGTAGGACAATTGCATTAAACATAATGACAATATTGAGACCTATTCAATGTACACTTATGTGACAATGTTAATAAGCCAATGCCACAGGAGTCCACAGAGTTTGGGTGTTCTCTTCTCCAGCCTTGTATAAAATGTATTTAGTGGCTTTCCAATAGGGCATGTACCTTAAACTTCTAGCAGTTGGGACAGAGAAATACGCTTTACCACAGGTAATTCTATGGACTGTCCCAACTGCTAGAAGTTATAGTGTAATCTCTTCTACTCGACTTCCAGGTAGCCTATTCAAACTCTGTCGCTATGTTATGAATATTGATCTTTCTGAGCTGCAACTGTAGTATTGGAAGGGAAAAATTGCCATCTACTTAACCTTTTGTTCATGCAAGATCGAACTGCCTCAAACAGTTTGAATCTGCCAGTGGATGATCAAGGGAGATTACCCTTACAACATGCTGGAAAGGGTGACAACTTTTGTTATGACTGAAATATAAAATAGGACTATTTTACAATGGGCACTATAGCGTATAAAATACCTGGAGCATAAGCAAGAAATGTTTCACAGTTCTGAACAACCACTTAAATGCTCTGAAAACTAGAATTATGATACACGACTTTTGATTGGTTGTTCTTTCCTCCGAACATATGGAAATATACTGCACAAAACGACATATTGAGTCAATAGCTTTGAGTCACTAAAATCATGAGGCTGATAAATGTGATGACGATCGTGGTAGATGTTCTGAATCTCACGTATTTCTAATACCCAGTGCCTGTTCAATCTCTAACCGACGCTGTTGAATCTGAAATTAAATGTGAAAATACATCAATTAATAGCATACAATGAATTTGACACACATTTGACTTGTGTTTGTAGCACAGCCTGACAAGATAAAGATCTGGCTAACTTTTGAGCTTCAATCATTTGATTGGGCTTCTTCGTCATAGGAATTTCACTTACTGTTGCTTGCCTAATTACGGTGTAAAACAGAGAGGAAACCACCCCAGCAATTGCTGGAGCCACATCCTGGTGGTCAACAGATGATTGTTTGTTTGTTTGATTGGTGTTTAACGTCGTACTCAAGGGTATTTCACTTATATGATGACGGAGACAAAAA
>JAVFBX010234112.1:0-10690 GCA_034783855.1 Mopalia kennerleyi | reverse complement strand
TTCTTGATGGACCTTGTAAAGAAAGCTGATGTTACCAGTGGTGCTGTAAGATTTGGTCTGTTGACCTTCAGCACTGACGTCTATATCCAGTTTCACTTGAATGAATACAGAACCAAAGATCAACTCATTACTGCTATTGGCAATATTCCTTATAATTATGGTAGTACCAATACTGCTGATGCCATTAAATCGATGAGAACTGAAATGTTCAGAAGGCGAAACGGTGACAGACCTGGAGTTTTAAATATTGCTGTGGTATTGACAGATGGTGTGTCCAATATCAACTCTCGAAGAACCATTCCTGAAGCAGATGAAGCAAGAGCTGCTGGCATCACCATGTACGCTATTGGTGTTGGTATTCAAGATACCAGAGAATTGGATGGTATTGCCAACAAACCATTAGATGAATTCAGATTCACTGTGGAAGATTTTGAGGCTTTGCAGGACATTGACAAGCAACTCTTCAAGTCTTTGTGTGTTGGTGAGTAAGCATTCTTAAGAAATCTGCTTTTGCAATAAAACTGAAATTCTATTAGATTTTGAAGAATAAGTTGTGGTTTTAAAACTATTTAGGATTGTCTACCACCCCATCACCCTTGAATCTACTCATTCTGTCGAGAGTCCCATTACAGCTCAATGGGTTGTGCAATGTTTGGCAGAACCTGCTAGCAAAATCACACTGGCCTGTAAACCCTAAGTACCGGTATATAAGAGTCAGATTGAGTTGTGGAAAGAGGAAGCTTCTAGTTGCCATGGTGCATAAGACAAAGCTGTTATGTTGGTGATCAGGCCTCTCAACAAAAGCAGTGATCACTCACACTCGCCTTGTCCTGAATCCAAGTTGAAAATAAGAAGAGTGACCGCTTACTCACCTGATTGAATTTCTTGGCCGATTTTAACTATGTTTACATTAAAAACTCTCCACAGCTTGCCTTAATCTAAATGTAGGAAGGTAAGCCCACAGCTGTGGCGTATTGGTTAGCGATTGCGCTTTCTAACACCTACTTCAATGTTCCGTTCACGAGATCGAGTTTGTCTGTCGACCCTCAGGTATATGAGTGAGTCACAAGATGTGGCTCCGGCAATCGCAGGGGGGGGGAGGGGGTTACGGGGTTTCCTCTCGGTTTTCCACCATAGTAGGGCAAGGCACAGTGTGAAGCGGACAATCCGTCGTCATATAAGTGAAATACCCTTGAGTGCGATGTAAAACCCCAATCAATCAAACAAGCAAACATTTTAAGGTAAATACCTTTGACACATACATTGTGCAAAAAATGTTGTATTTTAAGTCCAATTTTTTTCCTTATAAAGGCATAACAAACCTAAGATCCATGATAAGGCGTATATTGTTTCTATAAATCATGATGTGTTATATGTTGTGGGGTTTGTTTTTTTGTCACAGAAATTGTTCCGGAACCCATAACTACCCCAAGGCCAAGACGTCCTCGACCAACTCCAACAAAGGGATGTGGTGATAAAGCTGACATTGTCATTGTCCTCGATGCTTCCACCAGTGTGACAGACATGAACTTCCAGCTTCAGTTAGCTTTTGTCCAAGATCTTATGAAAAAAGCTGATATTGACGGAGGCAGTGTCCGTGTCGGCCTACTTACCTACAGCACAGATGTCTACATTCAGTTTCATTTGAACCGTTACAACAGCAAGAGTGATGTCATCACTGCTATTAGTAATGTTCCGTACAACTACGGCAGTACAAATACAGCCGATGCTATAAAAACAATGTGGACAGAAATGTTTAGCCCAAATAATGGAGATAGACCTGATGCTGAAAACATAGCTGTTGTCATGACAGATGGTGTGTCAAATATAAACTCACGTCGTACAATCCCTGAAGGTGAAAATGCTAGAAATGCCGGAATCACCGTCTTTGCTATAGGTATTGGTCTTCAAGACACCAGAGAGTTGGATGGAATTGCTAGCAGGCCTTTGGATGACTATAGATTCAATGTAGATGATTTTGAAGCCCTGCAAGAACTTGATAAACAGCTGTACAGGACTCTTTGTATCGGTAAGTTGAAACCCATTCATGTGCTTCATCCCCAATATTAAAATCTCATTCTAAAGAAAGCTGTTTATCATAAAACTTTGTTGATGATAAAATTAAACATTTCAGTGCAATTAAAAGTTTATTGATTTCAAGACAGCATATTACAACAACTATCCCTCTTGACAATGTATTGAAAATCACTCCCTTCCGGCTTGTGAGGAAAACTTGAGAGGAAAACTGAAATAGTGTGTGGACAATTATGAGTTAAATACGTAACCAAAATGTCTCAAATAATTAAAGCCAAATGAAAATATAACAATTGCAAATGGTTGAAAAATGTAAGATATATGAGACTTTTTCAAATTGTCATGGCCCTGTTCCTGGACCATCAGTATTTTTTAAAAAATAATGATTTCACTTCCTTTCAGTGTCATTAATTTGAGCACAGTTAAGTTGGAAGAGTATATTTTATAAGAACACCTGACAGCCTAAGCTCTAAAATGTCAACTCTTCCAACTTTATGATGGTAAAATTGATGGCGTTGCGAATTAATGAAAATGTGAATTTTATTTTAGTTGTTAAAAGGTATATGTTAGTTTTTGTCACTCTTTTTCTGTAAATAGTTTTGTTAGAGCTTTTATCCTCTCACTACCTAAGTGTAATGGTGTTTAATATTTGTAAGCTTCTTGTTTTCCTACCTTTCAGTGACTGCTGCTCCAGCACCCATAACTACACCAATTCCTCCTCCTCGTACAACGAAATCAACAGGATGTGCTGATAAAGCTGACATTGTCATTGTCCTCGATGCTTCCACCAGTGTGACAGACATGAACTTCCAGCTTCAGTTAGCTTTTGTCCAAGATCTTATGAAAAAAGCTGATATTGACGGAGGCAGTGTCCGTGTCGGCCTACTTACCTACAGCACAGATGTCTACATTCAGTTTCATTTGAACCGTTACAACAGCAAGAGTGATGTCATCACTGCTATTAGTAATGTTCCGTACAACTACGGCAGTACAAATACAGCCGATGCTATAAAAACAATGTGGACAGAAATGTTTAGCCCAAATAATGGAGATAGACCTGATGCTGAAAACATAGCTGTTGTCATGACAGATGGTGTGTCAAATATAAACTCACGTCGTACAATCCCTGAAGGTGAAAATGCTAGAAATGCCGGAATCACCGTCTTTGCTATAGGTATTGGTCTTCAAGACACCAGAGAGTTGGATGGAATTGCTACCAGGCCTTTGGATGACTATAGATTCAATGTAGATGATTTTGAAGCCCTGCAAGAACTTGATAAACAACTGTACAAGACTCTCTGTATTGGTGAGCTGGATTTTATGTGTTTTTCTGTTGCAAAAAGCCGCTGCTTATGGGGACACATTCAAAGCGGTTTATATAAGGTTTCTTCTCCGTTATCCACAAATTACCTTAAAATCAAAGTGTGGAACACACTGAGTGTGTCTTTATACTAATGTAACAAACAAACTTCCTGAGGAGGGCCAGTTTTGTAGACTTATTGATGTAAAGAACATCATAGAGCCAGTTAGACCTGCATTGAAATGTAAGGCGTATAAATAGCATAACAATGATACAATATTTTGACCCTTTGAATGAGAGCAGTGTGTTGACTCCATCTGTCAACCATCAGGTATATTGATGAGTCACATGATGTGGTTCTGGCAGTTGCAGTGGTGGTTTTTACAAGGTTTCAGCCTGATTTTCCACCGTATTAAGGCAAGGAATGGTGAGAAATGGATACTCTGTCATCATAAATAGCTGAAATAGCCTTAAGCATGATATTAAACAAAAACAACAAAAAATACAACAGAGACGAAATCATCACATTTTTATAGTTGTGTTATTGTGGTTATTACTTTTAAAGTACATCTCCGTCATATAATTGAAATACCCTTAGGCACGTTGGTTAACTTCAAAACATTCATAGAATCAGCACTTTGTTGACAATAAGGTAAATGGTATAAAATACAATTGAAGCTGCCAAAAAAAAGTGCAATGCCCTGATTTCTTCATTTGGCCACCATTGATGCTGATCAGTAAATGACAAAACTAAGTTGATAATAGGACTAAAAAATTATGACCAACGGTGATAAAATTTAATTTACAGTTACTGCTGGCCCTGCGCCCACCACAACAACACCCAGACCAACAACGCCACCACCTCCACTTCCAAAAGGTAATGTAACTGACGATCAGGATCAAGCGTAGTGGTCATAGTTTGAGTGTTAGGCGATTCAATCCATGTCCACCTAAACTGTTATAAGTGGGAGAATTCAGATGATCTCTAGCCAGTCTAGATTCCAACGTGCATGCTTATGTAACAGCAGTAGTTAGACCAAGATAGAAGTTTGGTGCCACGCTTGGAAAAAAAAGTTTTAAAAAAGTGAAACATTACTCCAGATCCTAAATAATAGTTTATTTTCAAATCTTCTCCCCTGGGGTATAGTTGATGTAAACATCTTTTTCCAGGGCGGGCTGTTGCTATCTGTGCTCCCTAATTTGTATCCAGGACCCGATTCCACAAAGTAGTTCTATTCTTATGTCAAAATGTTTAAAGGCCCTCACATTTGTGAGTTTTGAATTTTAACATTTAATATTTTAGCAAAATTATTATAATGCAAGTAAGTCACAAGTAAAGGTATTACTATAAAACTAAGTTCAGGCAAGTGGCAAAAATGTCAAATTTAGAATTTTGAGTTAAGTCAGAAAATGCTTTGTGGATCCGGTCCCTGCTGTGCATTTTATAGTACTTCCAACAGAGCTTTCCATGTACGTCTGGCAAACTGTACATAGTACAAATTTTGTGCTTAATTTCTGTCTCGTGTCAATTTTAGAACGCTGCAGCCTATTGGGGGGAGAATGTTATCCAAATGTATCAATGTCTGCTTTTAGAGCCGTACTTGCGAACCAAAATGTCAATATATGTTTGCTTTTAGAATCAGTGTAATTTCCAAATCCTTTTTATGTAGATGTACTTGTCAATCCATCATGTCTCTAGTTACCTGCTTAAGCCAAATCCAATTGTTTACAAGAAGGCTTTGTTAAATGCTTAATAACTGACTTGGTTTATGGCTTTATGCTCATTGAATATTATTATTAGAGCTACACGTATGTGTAATGTCTCCTCCAAGTCTCCTTAAAGCTAATCCTTCCTCCTGTCTTTTACTAACTTTTTTTCAGCTTGCATTGGAGCTAAAGCCGATATAGTGGTTGTTCTCGATGCATCCACCAGTGTGACAGAATTCAACTTTCAGCTTCAATTAGCTTTTGTTCAGGATTTGATCAAATCTGCTGACATAGACAATGGCAATATCCGCGTTGGTTTAGTGACATACAGTACTGACGTTTATATTCAGTTTCATATGAATGAATACCAGTCCAAATCAGCTCTGATGGATGCTATCGGTAACGTCCCATATAACTATGGTAGTACCAATACTGCTGATGCCCTTAAGACAATGAGAACTGAAATGTTCACCAGGCGAAATGGTGACAGACGTGGGGTTATAAACATAGCTGTTGTCATGACGGATGGTGTTTCAAATATAAACTCCAGGGAAACAATCCCACAGGGAGAAAGTGCGAGGCGCGATGGTATAACAGTCTTTGCAATTGGTATTGGTCTCCAAGATACCAGAGAACTGGATGGTATTGCTACCAGACCGTTGGATGATTACAGATTCAATGTGGAAGATTTTGCTGCTTTGCAAGACATAGATCGTCAGTTGTATGAGTCTATTTGTCAGGGTAAGGTTGTATGTTCTTGTATTAATCCAATCTTTTAGTTTATGATGGCAAACCTCCAGAAGAAACATCCTTGATGTATGCTTTGCATGCATTGCTTTCCCAAAACCAAAAGCTTATTTAGTAAATTAGTAAAAGTTTGACTTTCAGATATGCCTCAGCTGGAATCGATATGTGAGGACTTTAGCAATTCAGAGAAAGACACAACAACAACAACAATGGCACAATGGTTGAAAATATGTTTGACTTTATTCCATATCTCTTCTATATTTGAATTAAAAAGTATAATTGAACAAGTGGGTTTCTTGCAAACACATTTTATCATTACATTTCCATAGCAATTTCAACATAATTTCAAACATACTTAAAGATAACATCAGTGAGCATTTAGATGCTGTAACTGTTACATATAATTCTAAAGAATACAAAAGAATTCCAACTTCTCATTTTTTGGTGCAATGTTTGTTTATTAAACGATAGCTGTTGGCTCTTCCAGACGATTTGGTTCTCTCAGAGCTGAGTGATTACGAGAAATTTGACTACTGTGGCGTATTTTTTTGACGCCATTTTGTTGTTTGGTGGCAGTGACCTTAAAATGGTTTGCTTCATTGCACCCTTGCCTACTGATTAACGGGGGTTTGTGTGAGCATAGTAAGGATGTCTTCTTGGCGATTGGGGAATAATTATTTTTCAACATAGGAAAACTCTTCACATTATATATATTTTTATTAAAAGAAGGGAGAAAAATTAGCTTGCCGCCGCCGAATTACGATATTTATATATGAATGTTCTGTTGTTATTATTATGATTCGAATACACTGTCATACTTGAATGCGGCATTAAACAACAATCAAGCTATCAAACAAACAATGAAACTCTCTTGGAGCAATTTGTCTCTTGATTCCAAGAATAATCCACCGGAAACTTGTATGCAAACTGCATGTTTATTGCATTAATAATTTATTCTTTTTAGAACAAACTACAGCCATTCCAACTACAACCACTCCAAGACCGACGCCTCCCCCAACGACGCCTTACGTTCAACCAATTGGTAAGTACACAATACAATATCCTCAATTCATTTTATGCCTTATGAAATTCAGAATTAACTTTCAATAAGTGGTTTAAGTGCTTTGAAGGATCATTAGTGGGTATTTTTCTTTGCGGACTTCAATGTTACAAAATCTTGTAAATAACTTGCAAATAAAAAGGGTTTCATAAATGAAATAAGTACAATGTGTTATAACTGAAACTCTGTCAATTATTATCAACTATTAGAGACAGGGAAGTCACATTTCAGTATAGAAAAAAAAAAAAGAGGCCGCTTTATGTACAATTGCCATATTAAATTCGCATTTATGATTAACTTCCATCTGTTTGTTCCAGCTTGTATTGGTGCGAAGGCTGATATTGTAATTGTCCTTGATGCATCGACCAGTGTAACAGAGCTGAATTTCCAGTTGCAGTTGGCATTTGTACAGGACTTGATGAAACCCGCAGACATTGACAATGGGAATGTCCGTGTTGGTTTGTTAACCTACAGCACCGATGTCTACGTTCAGTTCTACCTGGATGAATACGTCACAAAACAAGCCATTCTTGATGCCATTGGCAACGTTCCTTATAACTACGGCAGCACAAATACAGCCGACGCACTAAAAACAATGAGAACTGAAATGTTTAGTCCAGCCAATGGTGACCGTCCGGAAGTTGCGAATATTGCTGTTGTTATGACAGACGGTATTTCTAACATCAATTCCCGCCAGACTATCCCTGAAGGCCAACGATCCAGGGATGCTGATATCACCGTTTTTGCCATTGGTATTGGTATCCAAGACACCAGGGAATTGGACGGCATCGCCAGCAGGCCGTTAGATGATTTCAGATTCAATGTGGAGGACTTTGAAGCCCTCCAAGACATTGATAGAGAACTCTACAATGCTATATGTTCTGGTGAGTCTTTTCACCATCATTTATTTGGGATATTTTTTTATGAAACATTGAGATTGAACAGACATTTGGGATAATAGATTTCATGTAGAAGAGCTTAGGCAGACACCTGTCCACCCGTCCAAATGGACACCCTGAAGTGAAAAATTGCCTCATTTGGACACCCTGTTTTAAGAAACTATAACATGCAGGAGATAGGAAAATTGTCAAAATTGGACACCCAGTTATTTGAAAAGTGAAACAAAATGACTATTTTGGACACCATACTTTTTATTTCTGGCTAAGCCCCTGTTCATGTGCCATAATAACATAATGGGTTCAGCATTTAGAAGGCGTGGTTCATTATTTCAAGGTCATGTGATTGATAGCTGAATTTAAAACAAAACTTGTTGGACATCGTCATTGTTCTTTAGATTATGTATAGGTCTGATAAATGCCATTCAGTATTAGGTTCACATGATTGAGACCTGGCTTCGACCCTAGACCCACAGCATTTTCTGGCAACTGTTGAGATGGCCATTGACTTATTGTTTTAACAAGTTTAGATTCTTGTTTTAGTGGCATTTAGGCCGATAATAAATATAGAAGTTGAAATCCATAGAATTGTGTTAAGTTTAAATTCAGCTTTCCACCATTTACAGACAATGTGAAGTTGTGTAACCAGTGAAATAGCCTAGCCCACGACCCTTAACACATTCTCACCCGAGTCTCTTTACAATATTTAGTACAATGACTAAGAAGAAAATACCCAGAATTTTCGAAAAGTCTTTAAACAAACAAACCAAGGTGCCCTGAGGCTGGTTGCTCAAAGCGCTATTAAATTTAATCCCCTATTAGACGACGTTATGCTATGGGGAAGGTCTATCTCTAACCCGGTATTACCGATTTAATCTAGTGTTAGCGGCTAATAGTCTTTGGGGCCATTGGCTCCCTGTGCTCGTCTTTCTGAATAAAGCTCCTGAGCGGAGATTGTAATCTTAAGCATATCAGAGACCTTTGACACAAAATAATTATAATTATAATTTTATTTAACCTACCTGGACAGTGCATGATAATTGGTGTAAGGCTGGAATAAATTTTTCCAAGATTGCATTTTATATTTTATTCTTTTTATATTTTGCATTGTAGCACCAACGAAAACCACACCAATACCACGTAAGTAAAATGTTCATAATTGTATGGCAAAAAAAATTATGATTTGATTTTATTCTAAGTGTATACAAGAACTGTTTGTTGTGAAAGTTTGTTGTCGTAATAAAAATGAACCGGAGTTTCTGTTGATTATCTCGGCCAGTTCAATTGTCGATCTTCTGCCAGATGGGCCAAAATTAGTACAGGTATTAAATTTAGTATCAGAGCTAATTTCTACAGATCTTTCTTTATAATGTCTATTGTTGTAAGCCCATCATATGCAATTATAGAAGGCCTGTTTGGGTTGAAAACTAAGCTACACAGTTTCCAGAGTGATTTAGGGCTTTTATTCTCAATCTGTATTCACAACTCTCCGACAGGAGAGGAAAATGAAATAGTAACAGTAGAAAAAAATAAATCAGTGTACCTACCTTGCTGTGAAGAGATATGATAAATGAATCACCATGTATTTAAAAAAAATTCTTATTCTGGTAAATTTGTTTCGCTTTTGAGAGAGTTTATTTTGTTTATGCATTTCCAAGATGCATATTCACAACAACTGCATTTATCAGATGTCCTGTAGCTTTAATATGCATATGTATAATGCCATAAAATTATTTGCAAGACATGTTTTAAATCATGCATTTCAAAGATGTTTTTTAATACCTGTATTTTAAAATGTCTATTTAATGCATGCAGCTCAAAGATGTTATTTAACATGCATGTATTAGATGTGTTCATCGCTCTATGTAGTGCATTGCATTTAAAAGATGTCTTTGAAGGCATGTACATGTATTACAATTTTGTTGTTTAATGCATGCCTAAAGTGAAACGACATAAAAATAATTTAATTTGTATCCATGCTTAAAATGTTGTCAGATGCTTATTTTTGTCATGATAGCTGTCTAAATGTTGTCAAACTTTGTTTTCTTTTCTTTTAACCAGCATGCTTTGGGATTGCATATGACATTGTATTTCTTCTTCCTTCGTCCTCCAGTATTAGTCTACATGACTTTCAGAGTTCTTTGACACTAGTACAAGAAGCAATAAAACCATTGGACATTGACAATGGATTGGTTCGTGTAGGACTTCTTACTTATAATAGCAATGCTAATATTGAGTTTTTCTTGAATCAGTACCATTCAAAAAGAACTCTTCTGAAAGCTGTGCGAAAAGCTAAACTTCCTAAAGGAGCTAATAACATTGCTGAAGGAATTCTCAAAGCTAGAAGAACAATGTTCCGTAAAAAATATGGCGACAGACTTGACGTACCGAATGTTTTGGTAATTTTAACTAACGCTCTTTCGGATAAAAATTCTCACAGAACTATTCCCCAAGCTCAAGCTACTTTACTGGATGGCATCACCGTTTTCACAGTAGGAATAGATTTACCAAATTTGAGAGAAGTGAATGCGTTGAGCAGTAAGCCAATTAAAACTCATCGTATACTACTTGAAGACTTTACTATGCTTGGCGATGCAAGAAAACAGCTGTCGTACTATTTCTGCACTGGTAAATTATTCCATTTATTTAAACCTAACTGTATTCACCCATTATCGAGGGCTTAAGACCAGACCGGCCAATGTCCAAAAATAAACTTGTGGACATAAAAAAGCACTGTACGTGATCAGTTTTAGCATAAATGAGAAAGGGGTAATACTTTCACTCTCTGTGGATTTTGTGGATTTGTAGGTAAATGTCATTATAATTCTGCCTAAGAAGTGATATCAATATTCCAAACAGTTTTCGCATTATCTCCTAATGATCATTGATGGTATGCGATATCAATATTCCAAACAGTTTTCGCATCATCTCATAATGATCATTGAT
>JAVFBX010234101.1:0-10691 GCA_034783855.1 Mopalia kennerleyi | reverse complement strand
GTTCGGAGTTCAGAGACCTTAACAAACCGTTCTCATTAATCTCCATGGGTTTTCGGGAGAAGAGACAAATGATAGTTACAGACGCGAGCAGCTCACAATAGAAAAGTATTACTAATCACCTTGGTCGATTAGTAACTTGAAGAGCCGGTCACAATTCGGGTGGCCGCTAACAAAGCTGGGGTGGCCAGAACAGGTGGGGGTGGGGTTAGCATTGTCTCACGCACAGCGTATCATAATCAGTCAACTCGGCAGATATGCTGATAGCTAGTCTCGATAATACACACCTTTTGTTGTCAGTATCATCAGATATTGTTCTTCAGTCAGACACCAACTGTAAAGTAGTGGTATTAGATTGATTGATAAACATCTTTCAAAATCCCGAGTATTTCAAATTTAAATCACAAATATGCATGAACTAGAACAACATAACGTTAATATAGCTTCCGTAAACTTGTTATGCATAAACATTGTGAAGTTTTCAAAATATATTATTGGCCTAAGTTTTCACAGTTCATTTCTATAATAGAAAACTACCACACGCATCGAATAGATAACAAACTGCATGAGACGAAAGTATTGAACATAATGGAAAACCAAAACTATAGTCCTTCCTAGTTTCCGAAACCTTTCGTATTTGTATAGTTTACTGACAGCTCAAAATAAAATCTTTCTAAATAAAAGATTAACTATGAACATTTATACGACTTCAACTAGATAATAATATATTATTTAATCACGAATTAAACTGTTAAATTTCATTTTCATGTGATTAATTTAATGAAAAAGCAAGAATATTACGCGAATAAAATGATGAACACAATACAAAGCAACAGCCTAACAACAAAAGAGAAAAAAAGAATAATGGTTTGGTCGTTTCCAAAAAGAAAGCTTTATTCTACATTGTGCAGATTCTGAGAAAAAGCCACCAAAAATACACCGTATTCATCTGTATGTATTACTTCAATTTGCAATAAGTTTCAACGCTGCATTTTGTAGGTGTATTTCTGATTATCCATGCATTCCAAACACGCACATATACATATTTGTGATGTACTGGGAACCTATATGAAACCTTGCCGAAATACTAAACTCACTCTAATTGACTGTGCATTTATATATTTTGAATTATTGAAGAGAGAATAAACTACTTTCCTCCACCGGCATTCGAAACCGGGACCTTTGGGTTACAGGCCCAATGCATGATGTTCCGATCGATATATTGCAATATTGCAAAATAATGGCCATTGAAACTATTTTACTCACAATCTACCCAGGTGTCCAGCCATTAAGTTAACCAGTATCAATGCATATCTAATGACATGCATTAGTTTGGAATCGCGTTATAAACAGCTGACCAGTGCCTCATTCAACATGGAATCATAAAAGCGACACAAGAGCTGTTTGTGACAAAAGTTAAAAGATTTTAAAATTTGAAGTATCTCCCTAGCGATAAATGTATACAAGTGTGTGGGTTAGCTCAGTTTTCATGACTATTAACCTACACGTATGCATGCATATTACTTATTACCGTATAGGATGTATTGGCATTCAAATGTTAACCTTTCAAAATAGTGACAAACCATTCTTAAGCGCCTTCGATATATAGTTTGGAAGTTTTGTGTATATATTTTTTAATCTATACTAATTCAAAATCACAAATATTGACAAAATCAAAGTCCCCAATCTGCGTTACTCAGTCGTTTGTTCCATTTTCCAATAAGATCGATTTCCCGAGTCCAAATCAACTTAACATTTTTCTGAATATGTTTTGTGGCTTGGTTATTTCTGAGTTTATATTACTTCGGGGTGTTATGTGATCAGATCGCTTGCTCTACAGCAATTGGGGGATTGCAACTAATTCACAAGAAACTAAACAACGGCTTAAAGCTAGATTCTACAAAGCGGTATAATGTTTGAAAATAATTGAGGCACAGAGCAGCTGGGTGATTGATTTTTGTCAGGTCGCATCCAGTTCAAATTTATTACACACTTTACGTAAACACGGTATCGGTATAAATCTGAAATGGGGTTAACTGAACTTATCAAACGGCAACAGTTTCACTTAGGGCAAAGACTCGTGGCCCAAATTTCAGCTCAGGATGTACCATTTTATTAAACCAGAGAGATTTTTCTGCTTATCCCCTGCAGATTTTATATCGACGAATGATCAAAATAAATGCTGATCAAAACTAGACAACGAAGATCCGCCTGGAGCAGAAAGTAGTTAGTTTGATGGAAGTGTGTGTCGATGGGACGATCTTTCGCTGTCTCTTTACCTTATCTGCAAAGATGCTACCGATAAGCCTTTAGTCGACGGCCAATGCATTTAGCAAGGGACCAAAAATCCAAAAAGCTTTTGCCCAAGTCCGTGTAGAGCGCTTAACTACATTATATGCTTTGTAGCCCATAACGGTGTCCCGAAGAAGCTTTGCAGAATTTAGAAGCATTGAATAGAATACCACAACGCTCAATTAAAACCCAACAAATAGATTAGAATGTCGCTTCTTGATACCATTTAGTTGACGTCCATGTTTCCCGCTGGCTGGACAGAACTGATCTGCCTAAAAGGTGGTTAAGATATCTCTAATGCCCGGGCTTTAAGGGACCAAGAGTTGGCAGGAGTTGAGAGGGAAGTGTGGTAGCCGTTAGAATGCGGACTCACGCCTGGTGGTTTGATGTGCCCTGACAGCAGGTGGTCATGAATCGAGTTCTTCATCCCTACACCGCATCGCCCGTCCTTCTTAACTCGTCCTTCCTCCACCTCGGCAAACTCTTTCCAAAGAATCGGCCATGTATCACAGACACTATGTATCACTTCCATATTCATACCCACCATTAAACCAATACAATCAACTAATTATCAAATCAACTTAATAAAACGGATGATATTCCAAGCCAGGGAGAATACGACATATTTACTCCGCAGATAAATTTTCTTCAGGCCTTACTCCATTTCCGAAAGAAAATATCTCTAACTAAAATCCATAATTAATTCATTAAGATGGATGATTTTGCATCTGATCTGATAATGCTATCATGAACTTGAAAGATTAATTGTATCAAATTCTCATAAATTCCGTTTGCCGGTAGGATTTCCAACTAAATTTGATTGATTAACTGATTGAATAATTTGGTTAATTAATGATTGATTGATTTATTGATTTATTGATTGGCTGACTGGCTGACTGGCTAGTGTATTGATTGATTAATTGGCTGGTTGATTGATTGGCTGGTTGATTGATTTATTGATTGATTGATTGATTGAGTGAGTGAGTGAGTGATGATTAAGTGATTGATTTATTGATTGATTGGCCGATCAATCGATCTTTTGGTTGATCGATCCATTGATTGATCAAATGGGTAAGTGGATTGAGTTGTAAAAGTCGGTCTCTGCATGAGTGAATGTTAAAGTAAGTTTTTGGATTATCTGAATGATTGAATGACAAATCGATCCATTGATCTATCAATCCATTGGCGAGCTGGCATGCTAATACGTAGACTTTTCAAGTGTTGAGATTTATCGAATCGGACAAAAACACGCTTATAATTGTGATGTAGGGGCTTGGTGGACAAACACAGTATTTCCTAATAATGCAACAGATTTAGTATGTTGACAAACCAATTAAAAAACTCGTGCCTAAACTCGTTATTAACGAGGGGGGCATTAAGAGAAAGTAGACCAGTTAAATTCATTCAAGATAGATTAAACTTCATGTGGTCAAAGATGGAAAACATTTGACTATTAATTATGTTGGCAACCCCTATGAGGCTTCCAGCAAACGAAGCACATGGGTATAGCACTGGAGGTGATATATCGCCCCACAAACCTTGGAATAATATATAAGGGTCAATCTTTTTGTCATCATTTTGCGCTGTAAATCTTATAATCCCATCTGTCCCGATTATACCATGATATATTGGAGTACGGAAATCTCGGAGCCGACCTTTGACACAGCGCCCAGGTACGAGTCCATCTATCATTGACCGCGGATTCTGAACTAAGTCCCATGTGATAATTATTCTTCATGCTCTTTATCCGTATTGAATGAACTTGATGTCATATGTAAAATGGTCTATCCCTCTTTTCATAGATTTTCCGACATCAAAGGTATTGAAAGGGAAAACAAAACCGTAAAGAAAGAAAAAAAGAACAATATCCATGAACCTTTTTGACAAAGACAAATTTAAGCAATAAAAAGCCCCTCATAATAAATTTATTTTAGGCAATCAGTGTATGCAATAAAAGCCAATACTTACGAAAACCAGTCGTGTATATAACAATAGATTAAAATCCAAGAGTTCCAACCACGAAACTATTTTACTATGCAAAATTTTAATGATCGGTTTATATCCATGAATAGAAGCATTTAGTTAAAATCATTTGTATTATTTGCCAACATTCTCAAATCATCATGCCTTTCTACTACTGGAAGATCTCATGTTGTCGCAATGATCACCGGTACTATGCTCTGGACATAGTTAAATACTTATATAGTTTGGTGCTTTCTTTCTGATATCACCAATTCATTGGTGATACACTAAAGAGTATTTGGTGCAGTTGAGCGAACAGTAGAAACTTAACACGGGTAGCTGGTTGTCGTAATTCACATCACCGTGCAATCGAAATCTCATTTGAGTTTAGCCATATACTCATATACAGCCTTTGTGAGAATAACACATTTAATAATAATAGTATTGATAATTAAATAAGTTTTGCTGTATCTTTGTAAAATGATAAGCCTAAATTTATGTATATAGCAGTATACGTTTTCTTCTTCAACTTTAGTGTTAATGGAAGTAGCAGAAATAACAATGTCGACTTAATAGATGTAAGCTATTGTAAATATGTTCTTCCCATTGCAGCCCATTGTAGTATACTTGAATTGAATTCTTGTCTATTTTATTTCTGTCCTTAAATTTATTTTGTTTAAAAAGGAACAGAATTAACGTCTAATTAAAACATTTCATATTGCACCTAAATTCTGGAGTAGTAACGGGTAGTAGTAGTAGTAGTAGTAATAATACTGGTAGTGGTGGTGGTGGTGGTGGATGTGGTGGTGGCGGTAGTAGATTTATTATCATTAGTTTTATTGTTTTTAGTTGTTTTATTTTTATTATTATTAGTAGTAGTAGTAGTAGTAGTAGTAGTAGTAGTAGTAGTATAGTAGTAGTAGTAGTTTATCATTAATATTAATATCATTATTATTATTATTATTATTATTATTATTATTATTATTATTATAAAGGATTTCGTCGTCTTCATCAGAAGCTATTTGTTGTAAAATGATGGTTAATTAACCAGGGTTAAAAACTGCTCTGAATTGTTTTGCTTGGTTATAGCTGGAAACAACATTTGTACACCTGCGGCTATCGTGTATTATTCTCTGGTTGTGAACATACACCACATGGGTAAGGAATTTAACAACAAGGCGTTTCTTCAACATTCTGGTCTCTTTTTGTTATGTTTTTTCAATCGACCTTTGAGAAGTTTCATTTCCTTTAGAAGTAATATTCAAGATACTTTGTGGCCCGGGAGCGAGGATAGCTTGCCAGATCATGGGCGTGTCTGAAGACGCTTCCCGATGGGCATTAACCACTGTCAGCCAATGACAGCACGTAAACATTCACGACATCTAAAGATATCGAAGTGATCGCAGCTCTTGATTCTTTTTCCAAAAAGTACTGTTAGTTTACTCAAACTTATGCCCCTTTTTTACTTGGTAAAATTAGCTTTAGTGAAATTATTTCGTCTTTATTATAAAACAGGCCAATAAGACCGAAATTTTACAAACAAATATGTGGTCGCACTAAGGCAATTATTATTTGATACGTTTAGTGTTTTAGCTGGGGTTTTTTGTGTTTGTCTTTTTTTTTTTTTTTACATATTTGCAATATACGGTTTGGGAAACCGGTAAGACGTCGAATATTGGGAAAACATATAAACACTAGGCAAAACTGTCGGCTTTTGAAACAATATCTTACAGATTCGAAAATAATCGAACATGTCAGTGGTGAATCATCTATTTAAAGCATTCGGTGTTTACATTCGTATACCTCAGCTACAGTGTCCTAAATTTAGACAGATATAGAACCAGTTAACAGCACTAGAAGTTTGTATTTTGAGGAATTTTGTCTGTAGACCATAGCAGATTAGTATGCTGATCACATAGGTAATGGAACGTTCTTACATTTCACGGCCCTGCTCTTACCAGCCCACTCTCTGACTAGCTGGTCCCTGTGACGGTGTGTTGTTTAGCAGTCGTACATGGCACCATTGTCGACTAGTAATTGCTCCTTTACAGTGCTAAGCCCCTCCTTGAACAAACTAATCATCGACCCATTGTTTCTTTATGTCTCTGTCCCGTAGCCGCTTCCCGGTCAAGTTTTTCTACTTTCGTATTCATGGTAGACTGATGAACAAACGCGCGGCGGTCTCTTTGAAGTCCCGCGGATCGTTGCCAGTCGTTTCTAGTTCGTCACGTGCAGAGAAAACACATAGGCGTAAGAAAAATTAGATTTCCGAGTGAAACGAATATTTATATTGCGAAAATCGTTAGTTTAAGGATTGCGGCTGTGAAATTAGTCCCCTTGAGCTAAAAGATGTGTCGTGCAAGCGCATATTTATCCCCCAATGTAACCTAGGATTTGAGGAACGACTGACGAAGCGCTATCTCATACGTTCATAACACAGCTTAACCCTATAGTATGGTCGAGACTCTAACTCCGCACCGAAAGCAAAGTTACGGATAACATTTGTAGACAAAGTGAAGTTTAATAGACGAAATAAAGGAAACCGGATTTTAAAAGTAAAATAGATAAACTTAAAGTATTTGATATCAAAACTATAGATAAATAAATTGTGGACAAAAGGAGAGTAGGAATAAATATAAAAGTTCACGGTATTAATTATTAATCGGTGTATACGGGTGTATAACATTTGATGCTGTTTAAAACACGGGCGTGTTGCTATGAATAGAAAATTCATCGGATCATTTTTCAAAGGTACACTTCTCTGTAAAGTATACATATTTATAAAGTAACAAAAATCAAAAGGTAATCTTTATTTCTGATGCGATCACCTATCTTACTTCAGAAAAGATCTACTTTACAATATCCAATAACTAATGGGCACGTCTCTTGCGGTATAGTGTTTGCGAGGTAGTAAATTTAATGTGTTGTTTATTCATTACCAGCGATTTTCTACATAGCCGTGTAAAGAGATTTTTCGGTTGACACATTTTGGTGTTCCCCAAAGGGCCTCTATTGGTATTAAGCTTCAACTGGAGACGCTCTGGCTGGATTTTATCATTTCTAAAGACGAACTTTTTTATATTTAGGTTTAGTGAGGGCGCTATATCTAGCACGTTTCACTATGGTCTCTCACAGTATTAGACCAGTGTCGAATCCCCTATATACCTGTACAATGTAAACAATTTAACAAGGTTCAGAAACGGCCTTTGCATTATAACCAATGATATAAATTATGAAGCTAATACGAGGCCACATTATTTAAAATCACAACAAACTGCCAGAAAGCTACACTGAAGATTAGGCATGAGCTTCATGAATAAAAAAGCAAATTATTTTTTTAAATTGTAATTTTGGCAAATCAATTGGATTATTTTCAATGATTTTTAATATTAAACTAATGTGCAGGCTTTAGTGAATCAGTATTTCAACGTGAACATTGTGATTATTATCAGGGTATACAATAAAATAGCAAAATCAGTGTTGAATTTTCCACTGTTGGGTGTATTATTTTTTAACTCTTTTGGGAAAACACATATTAAATTTTATTTAAGCATTCTACTTTGTTTTCCTAATTCATTATCAGTTTAATCAAAAAGGTTATTAAATATAAACATTTATCGTGTACGTTTAGTCAAAAGTTTATATTTTATTCGAAACATCGAAACGAATGCAACAGAAAAGTGTTTTTTTCGTTTATATAAAAAATAAACTTGATAATTATATATCCAAGACAACGCCTGTTTGGGAATTTTCTTAAACTAAGTTAATGCGTGAAGAGTTTAAGAAATTATCCCTGTATTTGATGCGATTTAATTAATATCGATTTGTGTAAGTTGACTTATGCCGCACCATAACCACAAGCTTATTTTGTTCGTTTTTCTATTTTCTCATCTCCAGGCGGTTTGTTTGTTTGCTAATTTATGTGATAACCACAAGATTGAAGCATTATCCCTCCGGATTGTTTTCCTTCCCGTCGTAGTAATATGTTTAAGTAAGGTAAACCTCGCAGCTTGTCCGTGCCTGACTATCACTGGGAACGCCACTGAAGGAACTCGGCCTCCCATGCGCATCGACCAAGCCCGGGGGACCATCTTATTTCAGAAGACTTGGTCGGTTTTAACCTTCCCTGAGCCGCCTTAAGAACAGAATTCCCGTCAATAATCATCTAATTTTGTGTGAAGTGCGTGTCAAATAAAGGTAATTAATGCGCGTCCACAGAACATCATCAGTAGCGAATATACAACATTTCCCAAACAGCTTGAACCAAAACCCCACGGGGACAGAGCACTTAAACAAGGCATTAAGAAAGATAGAGAAAATATCAAAGACCAGGCGAGTTGAGAGAGATGTCCCTCTATGCCACCTCTGATCATCGACCCAATTCGCCAATATTCTAAATGCGCTCTGTCTGGAAGAAAAGTTAGGAATTATAACGGGATAAATGAAGGGTCGTAGCAATTATCCTTGCCGAATCCCTTCAGAAGTTGATTACATTGAGCATGCTCCAGCCTAATAAGACAATATCAGAATAAAGAAAGTTATTTTCCAAAGATAAACCTCTTCGAGGATAAAACAAAGTCATTTGCTACACCATAAATCGTGCCAAAAGTAATATTTCAATATTCCGGTGAAAAAAGGAGAATTCCGTTATGCAGATTCTTCAGTACCTACATGGAAAAGCCTAAAATAATTTATTTTAACTTGTCGATGTATATAATGATCTGCGTCAGTCAATCTTCACCCCATTTCATTTTTCATCAGTTAAGATAGATGTTTATTGTGAAAATATTCCGAATAAATCAACAACGAAAATGTTAAAGAAATCAACAAAATACTGTGCCTAAATATGAGATAAATAATGTAAACCTCTCAATGACTATATACACTGACAGCAATATGAAAATCTTAACTTCAAAAGAATTTACTTCTGTACCACAAACTGTAGTATATCAAGTAATAATTCAAAACAAATTTTGAACACAAGCTTTCTTTTATTTTTGTTTCCAAGAAAAGTATACTTATCTGAGTAAATGTTGGTTAAAGACGTAAAGATGCTTTCTGAGGTCGGCTAGGAGGGGATAGTGTTAAAAGAGAAGGGCTCAGTTTAGATCAGAGGCAGATTGGGCAGCTTTTCTCCGGCTCTCACCCGAGATTCTTTTGATTTGGAGCCGAGCCCTCACAGCCCTACACCGCCAAAACACCGTAAGACCGCCCTCTTTAAATCCCAGAGTGGTTGCTAACTATATGACGTGTATACACGTGAGAAAATTGACAAGAGGTTTTAATTTTTTATTTTTTCAAATTTATATAAACTCAGTAACTTTGTAAAATATGTTTGCTACTTTTTTGCTTTCGCTTATGTTACCTTTTGCCATATTTTCTCTTATTTCGCTTTTTACAAAATAAGTGAAATTTCAGACAAATCAAAAGAAAAAGATTGTGTATTTAAAAACAAAACGATTCAAAGAAATGTAGATTTTTAACAGGCTTGTATGATAATTTGTTTAACACTGTGCACTATAGTAGTATTGGGCTGCAAGTTGTTCTATAAAAAATAAATAAATGACACTTTATAAACATGTAGTTCGCTGGACGCATGTAAATTGTCAATATATGTTTATATAAATATAATTGTCTTTCTCTACAATACTAATATGAATAAAGGCACCGGAAAAAATCTGTTTCCAACAATATCGAAACATGAGAATAAAAATATATTTTTCAGGGTTTTTTTCTGAATTTCGAATAAAAATGGTTGTCAAAATTCACCGTCTATATTAATAAAACATTAAAATTCCATATTCTTCTTTTCTTTTTTTTTTGCATTTTTTTTTTTTTTTTTTTTATTTATTGATTCTTAAATTACTTTTTTGTTTCATTTCAATAATTTTAATTATTCAAAACATACTCTGCCTGTATTTATATTTTTAAAACAATAGATGAATGCCTGTTTTTGTATAAGATATTAAGAAATTAAAGATTTAAAAAAGAACTTTGACCTGCAGTAATCGAAAACAAGGCATTCAAGCATATGTATATCAAGGGTAAAGGGAGAATAAATATATATGAGCAAATCAGACTAAATTCAAAGGATATCTAAGTATGCACCAATACACCGATGCTCCCAGATAAGTGGTTAATTGAAGCTGCCCGTTGTTGCATCGTGTGGGCGGTTTGCCTTGTCATTGTTTGCTATATACTAGTGACGTAATTTCTTTCACTTATTTGGCTGACACGACGACATTAAGAGTGAAATAACCTGAAGTACGGCGTAAAGCACCCATCAAGCAAACAACCCAAAAAGTAACTTTGAAAATTATCAAAAGAAAAGGATATCACATTGACAGTTTTGACGTTTGGCTGGACTAGCTCAATAACTAACGCCTACAGCGTTTATTTATTTTACTATTCTGTCTTAGTTTACTTATACAAATTCTGGA
>JAVFBX010234090.1:0-10691 GCA_034783855.1 Mopalia kennerleyi | reverse complement strand
CCCATTATACCCGAGTTATCCGACAAGGGATGTAATGGAGAGTTGCTCGGATATAAAACCCTTGTCTAGAGAAGATGAAATAACCCTTGCAGAGATTCGTTAGTTGAGATTTAGCACCGTAGTCCATTATTTATAAAGAGCCAATTCGCACATAAAAAGCACCTTAACAAATCGACTTCAAGTCGCCTGAGCACCAACTTCAAGGCACAGTCTCTACGATTTGCAGGTTGGTTTGAGTTCTAAAGCCTTGTGAAATTAGCTTGGGTGATCGGTATTCAAAACATATTTACAGAACTTGGACGCGGTACCCGGAAGTCAAATAGCAGAAAACGAGACTTACATGAACTACAATAAGTTTAACTTTGTATATTTGCATTTGTGTTGTAGAGGAAGACAATTTTGCTTGGCTTCACTGGGATGCGAACTCGGGTACATGTACATAATATCAGACAATAGTTTCACTGGAGAGTTTAATAACGTAATACGCAAGTAGTATCATTCCGAGGAACGATAACTTGATTTCAGCATTCCAGCATTGATTATGCCATCATCAGAACCTAAAAACGCAATCATAATGCTGAAATATAGAGTCAAGACGAAATTTTCTCTTTTCGGAATTACACTACTTGTGTAGTATGTACATGTTGTATCATTAATTAATTAGTTTATGACGTTGTTTGAAAATGATGGTTCCTTGTTGGTTGTTCCAAAAAATAAAATTAAAAAAATAAAACAAACACACACAACTGTGATAATAGGGTAAGTTCTAGGCATATGAAAACAACTACAATAAACTATATAATATCAGAAACAAAATCAAATCTCTAGCATATATCTAACGCATAATAAATTTCATTATAAAAAGTGTAAACACAGTGCAAAAAGTAGACAATGAATATGTAACCAATGAAGTTTAACAATATGAATAATTTCCTCATCACTGAAAACACGAGGAGCTATTCTTTTTTCGGAGCACACCTTTTTAAATAAACAAATTATTAGGATGATTTTAACAGGTATCCCACAGAGTACGTTGATATTAGCACAGTAGTTATAAACTTGATAAAAATTTGTTTTTTTTTAGCAAAACAGTCCAACATCTGTTTTTTTTAGCAAAACAGTCCAACATCAAGCACATTAGTTCAACAGGTTTTAGCACAATCATTCAGCACCAAATTTGGATTTAGCACAATCTAGTTCAACACAACAGTTTAGGCTTTAGCATAATCATTCATCACCAAGTTTGGTTTAAGCACAAAAATTCATCACTGACAGCCACCAAATTTGGTTCTAGCATAATAGTTCAGCACTGTGTTTTATTTAATTTAATGGGGTTTTTTTTTGTTATGTTGGGGTTTTATACCAAATTAAAGGTTATTTCACTCATAGAACAGTGTGCCAGCCCAATGAGTGAAGGAAGTCACACTGGACACCAGTGGCAACAAACAAATAAAACCAAGACCTCACAAACCGATTGGCTTAGTATTGTCACTTGTCTCTGAGAGCTTCCGGGAAACAGGCATTAAGCTCGCTTTCGACCACCTGTAAATTTGGTTTTACCACACTAGTTTAACGCAGTAGATATGCTTACAGCACAAAGATTGGTATTACGAGTTTTAATTTTTAATCAATACCATGAAACTAATTTGTGTTTACACTTGCTTTAGCACTAGAATTTCTGTACAATGATTCAGCACTTGTAAATTAAATTGTAAATTAAGCAAATTTACAAACAAAAATTGAGACAACAACAACATTTTGATAAAAAATGTCCCAGTTTATAAATTTATAAATTTGTGTAGATCAAAATTTCACAAAGAAATGCAAAAACCATACCATAAGCCATGATAAATATTTGTAAATATGGAATTATTAAAAATTTATATCACCACAGTTTGAGAGAGGGTTGGGGAAATTCTTACAGGGGTAGATATAATGAGGTTTTAGAGGCCCAATGCTATTAGCCTCTTGGGTTGGCCCCTAAAAATTATGTACTTCATATATTAATGCTACAACCTTGTTAAGGTACGACATTTTAAAGAATTCCTACAGGCTTCTGTTAGTGCTGTACATTTCACAAGATCATATATACCCCTTTAATGTATTATATATTTACAGTCATTTATTTGTTATATACACATTATATATTCTAAACAAAACCTCATTCGGAAGAAAAATGGAAGTAATTTATAAATGCAAAAACATCTTTTATATGAACACAAGACGTGGTACAATCAGACAAATAATAAACTAAGTTCATCTATCATGAATTCCACAACCATAATAGTGTTACATGACAAGTTATGGCAGTGATTTTGGAGTATGGCATTGTATTTGCACGTTAACGGAACCTTAATGAACACCCAGATGCAGCCCTATCAAATTATTATGTAACATCGAAGTCACCCTATCTGAATTGATTTAGGTGCAACACAACCACAATGTTAAATATTTTACATCAAAATCCTGTTGAAGCAGATCACTAATTATAAACATTAGATAATCTCAATCATAAAAAGCATGTCAGCACTATGGGGAGGGTGGAAAGCACCCATGTGATACCCAGGGGACAGCACCCATGTGGTACCCAGGGGACAGCACCCATGTGGTACCCAGGGGAAAGCACCCTTGTGGTACCCCAAGGGCAGCACCCATGTGGTACCCAGGGGAAAGCTCCCATGTGGTACCCAGGGGAAAGCACCCATGTGGTACCCAGAGGACAGCACCCATGTGGTGCCCAGGGGAAAGCTCCCATGTGGTACCCAAAGGGCAGCACCCATGTGGTACCCAGGGGACAGCACCCATGTGGTACCCAGGGGACAGCACCCATGTGGTACCCAGGGGACAGCACCCATGTGGTACCCAGGGGAAAGCTCCCTGGTGGTCACAGGCATCAGAAAAAAGTATGAGAGAACATCACAAATTATCACATGCCAAAAATCAAACTATGTAAAATTTTACAACCAAAAAACCAAAATTGAACTTCAATAATTAATTCATTAAACAAATATTCACTTTTTGCAAATATTTTTCTTTTCTGTTGAGGATTGAGAGGACGGTTTAAGGCTACTTGAGTTACAGATCCACATACCAAGGTTGATAGGAGTCCGGATCAGCCATTGGAAACTACAAACATAGCAAAAGAAGAATAATGATTTGAAATTTTAGTCAATAAAGAAACTATAACTTTAATAGGCTTCTTCGTTTGATTTGGGGTTTTTTTCAGTCATATGATGGCATGCCAGCACAATTGGTGACGGAAATCACCTTCAACACCACTGGCAACAAAGACAAGACGGGACAAATACAGGATGCTATACAGACATCACAAACAGATCGGCTTCCTGTTCCCCTTTAGCTCTGAGAGCATCAGGGCAACAGGAAGCTCCCTCCAACCACCCGTAAGTCAATACAAAATATATCTTGAGTAGTTTTTAAATTTGAATAAAATTTACTTACTCTTAACATATAACATATTTTCACAACATTCTTAGAATCTTAACTGGGAAAGCTTTGTTGGTATTCTGCCCATTCAAGTTTAACTGCCGCAGCCTTGTTTTGGAAATATCCCTGTGTTAACTATTTTTCACTTTGTAAACGTAGAGCAAAAAAAAAATTTACCTGTTTTGTAAAGGTGTCCGCACAAGCCATTCGGATTCTATCTGGTGTGGCCGGACACTGAAGAGGAAAGTTGCCCTCAAGATCAGATTCTTTTCTGGCAGCCATGATGGCCTCCTTGACCGCAAAGAAGACAGAAGCTGCCAGAAACAAAGGTGGTTCTCCAATAGCCTGCAAATATCATTAAATAAAGGCTCAGCGGAGTCCAGACAAAAAGCATGTTGTGAGCATTTAAAAGTTTGTTACTTTGTTTGATCTGGGTTTAACGTCGTACTTAAGGTTATTTCACTCACAACAAACAAAGTAAAGACAGGACAAAAACAGTACAATCATTGGATGAACTATATTAACATCACAAACAAATCCGCTTGATTTTTCCCCACGGTTCTATGAGCACCAGGGCCCATGAAGCTCCTAACCAACCTTCCGTCTGGCGCAATTAATAGATATCGGAGTTTGTGCCTATTTCAAATTGTTTGTTCGACTGATTGGTGATAATCACCATATGACTGGGTATTTTCATATACACGAAAATAATCTAGCTCAATGAATGCAGATTGGTTGGTTATTTTGTTGGTAAACACTGTTTTCAAAGTCACATCCCTTGTTTATTTATTTATTTTTTATCTGATGAACAGGCTTAACTCCCAATTGGCAATTATTATCGACGAAGGAAAACTGGGTTTATTAACCCAGAAAAACCCCGACCTGCTGCTGGCAGGCCCACATACATGTAGGATCCATAGGAATTGAACTCACAGAGGAGGATCTGACTTTGGCACCAGATGTTGCCACACGTATGTGGACATAAGCCACCTCTCTATCAGAAGCAACATCTTGCAACATGAACAAATCTAAACAAACTTCATAAGAATCTTAAGCGATTTTATGTAAAATGCGAGAAACTAAACTGTACAGACGGCAACCAGAACAAAGAAAAATTGAAACAAAGTGATGATTGATTGGTGTTTCACACCGAGCTCAAGGTATTTAACTTATATGACTGCGGTGAATTCTAACAGCACAACCTTAACACATGAAGTGTTTTGCTTTAGAGAAAAGTAAATCACAGCATTGCTTCAAACAAGCTGCCCAGAGCCAGAGGGTTACAGTTAAAAACAAATCATGGGATTGTGGTTTAACTCCGTACCTAACCATATTTAAATCACATGACAATGTACCAGCCCATTGGGTGAAGGAAACCATACTCAGCACCACTGGCATGCCGCAACAAACAGAGAAAAGATGAGATGGGACAATCACAGCACAAAGGCACCACAAACAGATCGGTTTCATGTTGCCCCTTAGGTCTGAAAGCACCAGGGCAACACAAAACTCCCTCCCAACAAAGTGTGCAAATTTATAGAGTTATAGTTGAAACCAAATCTGTTTCATGTTGTCCTGAATCTCAAAGCACACCAGGGCTCAGAAATATTGTCGTCTTTGTCAGTAGATAATAATGACTGGATTTTTGTAAAAAAAAAAAACAGACGAAGGATTTATATCTTTAATAAATGAAGAGAGAAAAATTTGATTGCAGGGTATATATATATAAATAACTGCTGTGAACATAATTAAACTGACCCTTGATGAGTAGACGGCTTTGGGATTGGATACGCCTTTTAACAGACTGACATTCATCTCCACGGGGACGTCTCCGAAGCTGGGTATCTTATAACTGCCTGGTCCGCGGGTACGCACAGAGCCTGAAGGAGAGATTTTCTGTTGCTCCATCAACATTAAACCATATCCCTGAAAAACAAGGGTTATTAATGATTATAATTCAATTATTGTAAGTCTTAAAGAGTCTGACGATCTACCTGATCAATTAGGGCAACCCTATTATAACTTGCCGTATTGTTTTGTTGTTGATGTTGTGATCGTTACTCGATACTGAACAATTTTTCCCTTACATTACAGTGAACCATCACAACTGACATCATGGAAGCCTGACTAATGCCCCATCTACCAGGGCACTGGATGTTCTTTTCTCCAAGAAATTCACTCTTTTATTGAAAATAAAAATGTAGGCCTGCGGAAATGGTCATTAAAGGTACATACATGAATAACATAAGTGAGGATTTGTTTCTTTGTTTGATTGGGGTTTAACACCGTATTCAAGGGTATTTCACTTATATAGACTGTCGATTATACATTGTTTCTTGCATAAAATATATTGGAAAACTGGGAGGAAACCTCTCAAAAACCACTCTCAAGGATTATCCAAACCACATCTTCGGACTCGCTCATGCATATTCCCTAGGCTGACAGATGGACTCGAACTCATAAGTGGTACATTGATGGATAAGTAGTACCACTAAACCACGGCCGCAGGCCCAGGAATCAGACAATAGAAAAAGAGTAAGGCTCAAACCCTTTTATTTAACACTAAGTAGGAAAGACACTGTTATTTGTTTTTTGTTTTTTTTTGTCTTTTAGTGAGTGAAGATTATCAGTATTTTCTGACATTTACTGCTGGCAATTCGGTGCCTAACTCTGAGGGTCGTGGGTTTGATACCCGGACGGTTTTCAACCTGCAAAATTTTCTGAACTAGAATCTGTTCAAACAGAGAAATCGTTATCCCAAAATAACGAAAATACTGTTATTTTTGCTTTAATCTTCAGTTCATTTGCTTGTTTGTTTGATTGGGGTTTAATGTTGTCAGTTGATTTGTTCATGGATGAAACCATGACTGTTGATGCTGTGGATGTTCTATCCTTGTCATCATGTATTAGTAAGAAAGAGAATTATTTCAGGACTCACCTGTACAAAAGCTCCCTCTATTTGTCCAACATCAATAGCTGGGTTAATGCTGGTCCCGATATCCATCACAATATCAGTTCTTAACACCTGCAAAATTAAATAAATATCAGGGATTTTTTCATTTACATGTAGCTGCAATTTCAGGTTTTATATATATATTTCCACAGCGATTAATTGCTTGTTTGTTTGATTTTATGCCTTGCTCAAGTTTATTTAACTCATACGCACCTCCAGGAGCTACATGTGTGAAGTATATATCTCCAAAACTGAAGTAAAACAGGTCTGCATTAGGTCTCTCTCGCTCACATAGTACAACAGAATGGGTGGGGTGGGGCAAGATGGATTTCTCTGACACCACCAACAGTTTGTTTGATTGGGGTTCAACATCATACTCAAGGGTGTTTCACCAATATGACACTGGATTGTCTACTACTGTCTTTGCATTCTGTCTGGTGGAAAACGGAGAGGAAACCTTGTAAAAACCACCACTGTGATAACTCTGTTATACTCCGTCATGTACCCGAGTCAATTCATAAAAACCCTCAAAAACTGCCACAAATTCAATGTAGCATAGCCTTAGGTGTAACAGCGGTGAAATAAACTAAGGTACCCTGTAATACCCCAATCAAACAAAGAAACAATTTTAGCCCAGAATGATACAATGTAGATTTTTTATTGTTTAAACCCCACTTCAGATTATTTCAATCATATTGAAATAGCATTCCAGCACAGCGTGTGATCGATTTTCAATTGCTTTATTGGGGTATTTGTTGTTCTTAAGTTCATGTACAGTAAGTTATATATGCTGTGTAACATATTTATACATTTCATTTCTTTCACGCTGTTGTTTATTCAATCTTGTATGATATTTTGACGCCTTTGTATTAACATGACAGAATTTTATCGTACGATAGCTTTTATTTGTAAGAGATTTTGTGAAAGTCTCCCCTTGACTTTTATGTCTTCGGAATTTGGACACTTATCAGTTTACCTGATGATCTCCTGTCAAACAATCTACCTCTACCTCAGAACAGGCCACACCTGTCGTGAAATAACTAAACACATCCCCTTGGTTGTTCTGTTCATCAGGACCCAACCCAGGCACTCTGAAAAACAGCGAATATTGATACAAAGCTTTTACACACAGAATTTAAGACATGTTTTAGCTTTTCAGATTTGTGCCATAATCAAAACAAACAAGTAAAATCATTGTCAAATAATCGACCTAAACAAACACTACTATTTTCTAACTATTAGCAGCTTAAATCTTGATGCTTTGGGTAAAGTATTGGGTGGATTTTTTATGCCAAGTTTTATTTTATATTTCCAGCGGATAAAAATAATCCAAGTTAGTCAAAATTTAAACAGTGTTAAACAGAAATTGTACATATGTGACCCTCTCCCGCATAACCCAAACTAAAATGCACAAAACGAAAATTGAGTTATTGGTTTATTTGATTTTATAGGTTATTTTAACAGGGTTAAATAGAATTACTTCTTCTACAAGACATGTGACATAAAACCATTCAATATCATACTCAAGAGTATTTCACTTATATCGCCATGGATTGTCCATTCCATACTGTTCCTTGCTAAAATACAGTAGAAAACTGCGAAACCTTGTTAAACCCATCCATGTGATTTTCTAGAGCCGCATCGTGTGACCGACTAATCCCTTAGAGGAGCGACAGAGGCAGACTCGAACCCTGGGACACACTAATAGCCCACCACACATTTTATTTAACGCACCATCCTTAATGTGGCTGTCAGTGTAAAGCTGGGATACTATAAAAACTGTAGTGACAGTTTTGCAAACTTGAACTGTGCTTCTTTTCCACTTCCAGCCCCCCACCCCTTAAGGTGATCCCAGTAATCATTGAACATAAGCCAACCTAAAAAGAAACAAGACAGGACAATCACAAGCCACAACCGATGAGCTTTGTGATGGCCCTCTGCTCTGAAATTACAAGGGCAACAGGAAGCTCTTTCTAGCGTCCCTAATTATTTTGCATAGGATCATTAAAATACTCACTTGTAATATCCTGTAGCTGACAAACTGACCCGGTCCATATAGGCAGCCTTAACCTGCAAAATAAAAATATAAACATTTTAATATCACAAAACAGATTACTTTTACAATATGAATAACCCAGTACGGGGAAAGCCCAACATACTTTGGTTTATCACAAAAGTACATGTTGAGTGTCATATGTGGGGTTTTGAAGAAAACCCCGAATAGATGACAATGAAAGTTGCTATTTTCAAAGCTTTAATCATAACAGTATAAATTGTTTTTTTTCATTAAATTCTCTTAATATGAAGTTTTCAAGGAAATTCCAGTACTAGAAAAATTTATTTCAATTTTTAACAAAATTCTAGTTCTAAGGACTGAATGCCTACGAACCATATTTTTGAGAAATACAACAAAAACCCTAATTTTTTGTTTTTTTATTTTTTTATTCAGGGTTTTGTTTCCCCCAATTATCTACTTTAAATGTTTCATTTTCTTTTGTACATAAAATTGTTAAAATCCAGGGTTGCTGTATTGTTCCATAAAATGATCATAGCCTAAACTGATCTTAATCGTCATGACAACACAATACCTTTAGTATTGGTAGCCATGACAATTAGGATTAACTTAAGCTAAGATGGCTTAGTGGAATAGGCCTGTGACATTCTCGCATAACTTGTTAATTCCAGAATTAAAAATTTTGATTGTCCACATTTGGCCACAGAAAAAGTGTGACAATTTCCTATAACAAAAAGTGCAAATGTTCTGTCATTTATGCTTACCCAGTCATCCCATGTACTGTGTGGTTTTGCTTGGAATGGTTTTAGACGCTCCATAATTATTTCACAAGCTGACTGAAAGTAAAGAGTAGATAATAAATTTGTGTTTATATTTCAATGGTATGTATGCAGCTGGGTGCGATCAGTAGTTAGTAGAATTTCAAACACAATATGTATGTTTGGTTTGGCATTTATGAACAGTGGCAAATAAAAGTGGGAATACTTTAAAACTTAATAATAATATGACCTTGATACGAACCATTCCTCTTGTAAAAAACAGTAAAATTTATTTTCAGTTTTCACTATTTAAATAGTTGTATGGTTTAATGAAACTTTCATTATATCACAAAGACAATTGTCGGAACACTTGTTTGAATGCTCTAAAGGTTGTTTCAGTCATATGAAGGCATGCCAGCCCTATTGATGAAAGAAACATTGGATGTTTGTGCAAGCACCAGGGCAACAGGAAGCTCCCAACCATCGGCGCCAAATAACCCAGAACAAAAGATCTCTTTTTCAGACCAATACACTGTATGTCTATCCGCTCACCATAACAGCCATTCCGTTGATGTCTGAACCCATACTCGCTGCTGTAGGGGAGGTATTGGGCACTTTATCTGTGCTTGTTTCAGAGATGAAGATTTTAGAGGTAGGAATTTTCAATATGTGACTGGCAACCTTAAAATGAAGAACAAAACAAATGCATTACGACAAGTTTGGTTTTGTAAGGGTTGAATATAGTTCTTAAAATTAAAAATCTTTGTTGGTTTGTTTGATTGGGGTTTAATGTCATACTTAAGGGTATTTCACTTATATGATGAAGGATTGTCCACTTCAAACTGTTCCTTGCCTTATTACGATAGAAAACCGAGAGGAAAACTCGTAAAAACCAGACCAGCAATTGCTTGCGACACATGTTGTGACTCATTCGTATACCTGATGGTCGACAGACAGACTCGATCCCGTGAATGGTAAATTGGAGTAGGATTAGGAAGCGGCGAGCGCACATGCTACCACTAAGCCACGGCCGAGGGCCCTATGTACATATAAATTTTAAAGACATTCTATGAATTGATCTCACCTGAATCATTTTTGTGTGAAGACCCTGCCCCATCTCTACACCCCCATGGGTAAGTAAGACTGAGCCGTCAGTGTATACATGAACTAAGGCACCACCCTGGTGTTAACAAAACAAAAAAACACTATTAACAAAACATTTGTTATGTTCATTTGATTGGGGTTTAATGCTGTACTAAATGTTATTTCACTCACAGGACAGTGTGCCAGTCAAATGGGTGATTGTTTGTTTGTTTGATTAGAGTTTAACATCGTACTCAAGGTCAAATGTGTGAAGGAAATCAATGATGCCACTGGGAACAAACAAAGACAAGATACATGAAGCAGGATTATGTTTGTTTGTTTGATTGGTATTTAACGTCGTAACTCAAGGGTATTTCACTTATATGACGACGGAGACAAAAATAAAACGTACAAACAGATAAGCTTCCTGTTCCCTTTA
>JAVFBX010234079.1:0-10692 GCA_034783855.1 Mopalia kennerleyi | reverse complement strand
TGGTTGAGGAACTGCCTCTATGCCGTACATGGTACAAAGAAGTAAGATTAGTAAGCCTACATGCTAACCACTAAGCCATGGCCGCAGGGCCCTTAGTCAACTAGAAAATACAACATAAGTTACCTGGTACTGTGTTAGGAGTACTATCCCAGCCCTGTCCTCTGTCCCCAGGGGGCGCTGAACATTGTTTGGAGCAGTCTGGTCGATGTTTGGGGGAACATAGTGGGCTTGGAAGTGGTGAGTGGAATGAGACTTCGGACGCAAAACTGACACTTTTGCGTTTCTCTTTTTTCTCCATGCTGTCTTCGTCATTCTCATTGGAAGACTGCGTCTCATCAGGACTTGTTTCTGCAGCACACTCGTCGCCAGCAGCAGTTACGTTCTCAGTTTGCTGACTTTCCTGTCTTGAAGGTACAGAAGATGTACCGGAACAGGAGCAGGTGCGGACAGTAAGAGGCATGTGTGCATCATGCATGTATGTAGCACGGTACCACTCCATCATGTCGCCGAAATGAGACGAATCCATTTCTTCATAAAGATAGTCCATGTATAATGGGTATCCATCACAGCCATAAGAGTGCCTATGATGTGAAGCGTTTCTAGAGCCTGGAGTGAAATACCCTTCATAAAGTCTGAACGGATCACTTAAAGACATTGATCGGCAGCGCCTCTCAATTTTTCTTCGCCTCAAACAAGATTTCAATGGTTTTCTGTCGTCGCCACTACTTCCAGAACTATTTCCTCCAGAAAAATTATCACTAGAATCTCGCGGGGAGTCCGTTTCTGATGTTCGACATTCTGTGTTTTGCCATGACTTCCTACGGCGCAGAACCACTCCATTTGTGGCAAGATCGCTGAATGATGGCGCCGTTGGGACAAGTCCACAAAATTCCTGTGAGTTTGATTCATGCCTGCTACCCTCATCTGGTGAGCTTGACTGGTCATTTTCATGGACAGAAAACATATCGTCTGATTTTCCCATCCCACTGCTTGTAGACTGCTCCTCTGGAATGAGTTCTTGTCCACCGTCTTGTGCCGGAACGTCTCCATGACCTTGTCGAACTTTAGAAGGAAAATAGTACTGGTGATCATCTGGGTAACGTTCGTATTTGTAGGCAAGCATTTTCCCCTCTGGGGTTGGTGGAGGCTTGACACACATACAGGAATAAAAGTCCATTTTTTCTTCCTCACTAATGAACCCCGGTGGAAGATGATTGGGTAAGCTGTGATAATAAACACACCCTCCATCTGTTTCAATAAATTTATGCCGGCTGTCCCACAAATGGCATCCTGGATGAAACTGGTCAGCCATTGGTGGAGATTGTCTGTTGTCATGGTAACCTGGATCTATTCCAGAAGATGTTGAACTTGTGCTAAATCCGCTGCTACTGGATGCAGAAGCCGGTGTGTGTCCAGAGCTACTCTTTCGACTCGACTCAGCTCTTGCATTTTTTGGGTGCCGATGATGCCTTTGAGGATAACCGTCAGCAGCTTCAAAGTTTCTAGGTGGTCGTATTGGTACAGGTACACACATGTGCGGATGAGTATGGCCTTGAAACGGGTGGAAATGTTGAGGAACCTTTCGAGAAGGTGTTAGTGAAGGGTTTGAACTTTCGCTCTGTGATTTGCCAACACGGGGTATGTAAAACACAGGTGAGGCCGTAGCACCTGCTTCTGGGGCTGGATCTATTGGTGTTACGGGTGGAGAAGTTGTGCTCAGGAAACTTATATCTGGTAATGATCGGTGGGAGTAAAAGCTTTGTTTACTAGGTCTGTTTGGAGAAAGACTTGTTCCACGCTTTTCCCTTACTTTTGATCGCATGAGAACAGCGTCATATGGTGGAAATCTTCTTTCTTCTTCTTCTCCAATCACCCCAATGCTATGTGGACGCATTAAAACAGGACGCCTGGCGAAGTTCTCAAAGTCAGGGGAGCGCTTGACATTGTCCGACCTTGATAATCTAGCTCCAGCTTGTAATGTTTGTGATGAGAAAATCTCATCAATGGAGTCCTCTTGAGCGAGTCCATAAGCTCTTGGCTGGTCAGGTGATGTCTGCATCTCCTTGTCAGACAAATTTTGATTTTTACAATTCTGTGTGGTTTGGATTCCACAGTCTCTGGTGTTCGGTGGGAATTGAGCGGAAAAATTCTTTGTACCTTGCCAGACTGTGACAGGTTCACTATAAAACTGCACAGGATATTGAGTTTCTTTTTCAATGTCACCAAATGTAAAGGAATTTTGACAGGTATGAATACATCTGGCTGGTGACGACACACTTCTTTTGTAAGCACGAGGCAGGGTATTCCCATGAGAGCCTGATGGCTGGGAAGACATAAGAGTTGAAAATACTCTTCCCTGTTTTCTGTCAAAGGAAGTTAATGTCTGTTTTCTGTTTTTTAAATCACCACTGCTCTCACTTTCAGAAGAATAGTTATAAAATCTTGGTGGTATTCCAGAAGACTTGAGAGATGTTGGCTCAGTCTGAATGTGTGAATCTTTCACAGTGATTGTTTTCTTGTCAGAGTCTGAAAAAACACTGTCCTTGCTTTGCACACTTACTGATACACTATCTTCAGCAGAATTCTGATCACTGAAACGATCTGGTCTCATTTTCTGGTATATTTCCACAAGAGAAGTTGCTGAGCCTTTCAAATGTTCTGCTGAGCTTCCCTGATTGTTCATATCTATTTGATCTTGCGTGCCAGCCATTTTGTCCAGCCAGTTTTGCATGTGTAAATCAGGCATGCTTTTGCTTTTTGGTTTACAGTCTTGTGCTTCAGCGGGTTGTACTTGCTGCTTTCGCTTCTGCTTCACAGTCCTCCAAGAGGTCAGACGGCCAGGTTTTTCTTTATCACCTACGACATCAACACTTTCAGTTGATGTTGTGTCAGCGGTTGTCTGTCGCGAATGAATACCACTGCTTTCAGAGCGACTCCGTGAAGGGCTTTTGCCAGTTTTTACAACAGGTCGCCTCCTAGGGCATGACCCACTTCTTGCTAAAGAGAAATGTGTCTGTAAACTGGCAGATACTGACCCCTCAAGGTCATCCTGTGAAGTACAGTTGGAGTTTGACCGGCTCCCGAGTAAGTCACTTGACCACGACGCTTGAGATGCTACAGAAGCCACAGATGTTGTCTGTTTTCCTTTATGATTGAAAAATGACAGCATGTAAAGTTCCTTCCTCGTACCACAATCCACATATGCTTTTGACCCCTCAGCACTTGTGCTGCCATTCATTGCACGCAAGCCCCTATCTAAACTGTCAGTAGAGATATTGTGGGGTAACTCATTAGTTGGGGTTGGCGTGAACAAAGGGCCGTCACTCATCTGTAACACATCACTGGAGCAAACCATATCCCTGCTGTCACTGGCAGATATTTCTGCTGAATGATGATCACTCATTGATATTTCTGATTCATACTGACTAGCACGGATGCTGCCGTCGATAGTTGAGGAGATTTCATTCACATCAATCGTCATGGTATCAGAAAATTCTAAAAGAGACGGTGACGACACTCCTTCTGACGGTACATCATGCAGAGAATCCTTCAAATTTGTGTCAAATTTCACTGAAAAGTCTTCATCATAAAAATAGTCATTACTAAAACCGTCCTCCGGTGAACCAAGGTATGAACTACTATCACTACCAGCCCCACCCTTTGCTCCGTGGGTGGGGCTACAAGCAGATCCTCCACTGCTACTCTCTTGCATTCTGGGAGTGTCGTGAATTCCGTTCGTAGAATAACGTCTCACAGTGTCACTATCACTTGATTCAGGGCTAGAAAATCCAAATGCATTTTTGGAAAGTTTTGTTGGAGAAACTTGTTTCCATGTAATTAAAGAAGATGGTTGACCTTTATCAACAAGGTCATCCGGGGATGCCCTTTGACCCCAAGATAACAGAACCTTATCCTGATGCTCTTCAGTGTCTGATTGGTCCGAATGTTGACTAAAAACTATACCATTTGCCCGTTTTGAGTGGGTTGGGGATAAATCCTTCCATGTCAATTTTCCAGAAGAGCACTGAGTATTGTCATCAGGAAGTTCAACGTTTGCTTGTTGATCTGTTGTCAAAGAAATACTGTTGTCAAGGTGACTTGGTATGGTGTGCGCGTCACTCAAACGCCGAGCTGTGGTAACTGTGTTCATGCATTCACTCTGAGAGGGCATTTCAGTCCATGTTTTCTGAAAACAAAAATGACTTTTGTTAAAAAAGAGTTTAAATTATGACCAATTAATTTAAAATTATGACAGATTGATTTATTTTAAATTCTGTATTTAACAATATTTCATCAAATCAAGTGTACTCAACAATATATAGCCATACAAACACAACTACCAAACATGAAGTGCTTTGCTTTGTTGATAAAATAATGTACATGCAATGAAATACTAAGTAAAGACAGCACGTCTACTCTCATGCTTTAATACCCTTAGTCAATGGACTATGACTTGATTTATTAATTGATTAGTGTTTTGCGCCATGCTTAAGAGTATTTCTCTTATTTGACATTATATTCCAACAATATTTTACATAAGAATAACCAAAAAATGTGAAGTGATCTGATAATGTTGGAAAACTAATCTTCCTCTACAGATAAGAAAACAAAAAACTTATTCCCATTATCATCCATATATGCTTTTTGAAATCCGTACAAATATGTAGTTAGCTGTAAACACTGGCAACAATGATCATATACAAGCCCAGGATAAGACCTTAGTTAAAGATTGTTTGTTTGTTTGATTGGGGTTTAACGTTGCACTCAAGTGTATTTTACTTAAGCTTATATGACGACGGATTAACCACTTCACACTGTTCCTTGCCCTAGTATGGAGGAAACCTCGTAAAAACCACCCCGCAATTGCTGCAGCCACATCTTGTGACTCACTCATATACCTGAGGGTCAGCAGATGGACTCGATCCTGTGAACGGTAAATCGAAGTAGGCGTTATAAAACGTGCTCGTTTAACCACTACACAATGGCCACAGGCCCCTTATTTAAAGAAGTTACCTTTTAGTCAATCACTATACAGCTGCCTATAAACATAAACACTTTGTTTTCTTTGTTTGTTTGATTGGGGTTTAATGCAGGGGCTTAGCCAGAAATCAACAGTAGGGTGTCCAAAATGGTCATTTTGCCTTACTTTTCAAATAACTGGGAAATAACAATTTTGACAGTAATCGTATCTCGTGTATGTTAAAGTTTCTTTAAACAAGGTGTCCAAACGAGGCAATTGTTCACTTCAGGGTGTCCAGTTAAACGGGTGGATTTAATGCTTTACTTAACGTTATTTCACTAACATGACGGCGTGCAAGCCCAATGGGTGAAGGAAACCATTCCAGACACAACTGGCAACAAACAAAAATATCACAGGACATTTAAAGGACATTACAAAGAAATCACAAACAGATCAGCTTCCTGTTCCTCTTTAGCTCAGAAAGCACCAGGGCAACGGGAAGCTACCTCCAAGCACCTGCAGCCATTAACACTTTGGTATATGCATACAATTATAGAATTAAATATGAGCTTACATTCACTAGACTCTTACCAAGAATCTTTATCTAGCAACATTAGAAGATGAGTTTTCAAATATTGAATACACTGGCACAGGGCTGTGTGTTAAATGAAATATATTCGTATCAGTAAGCTTATATCCATTATTTGGCGATAAAGCATACTTGGTTTTAACATGTTATACTTGTAGCACTTAGGACACAAGTTTTGGGACAGTCCACATAAATAACATGTAAGCCCCCCTGTGGTAAAGCCTATTTTTCTGTCCCAACTGCTAGAAGTTATAAGGTAAATAAGCATTTCATACAACATAGCTAAAATCTTAAACCAAAAAGCAAGCTTTTTATTTAAACACAGAAATTTTCAACAATTTATAAACTATGGGTACTAACAATGTGCATGATGTGATCTGGGCCTGAAAACATAACTTTTTCAAAGCAATATAAGTTATAACATTAGAAGTTTAATTGATATATATGATGGTGATTTATTCCAACAATGATTGACACCAGCACAACCAAGATGTGAAGTGTTTTCATAATGTTGGAAAGTCAATTTTCCTCCAGTGCTAAGGAAATACACCACTGCTAGTCTTCAAACAAACTGCCCTAAGCGGGTTAAGAAGTTTAGAACAGCTTGCCGGAATATAAAGACAGGTCTTCAATAACATGCAATAGTGATAGACTGTGTGTTGCCCCTAAACTACGCCCCCTCCCCCCACCCTGCTCCCTAACTTTGAGAGCACCAGAGCTTTCATCTAATTGCCACTGTATGAGAAAACAGAAAGACTCTACTTTTCCCTAGTGAAACATGTAGGCACTGCATGTATAGACCAGAAACCTCATAAACAAATAACGAGGGAAAAAACAGAAGAAAAAAATATGCAGAAAGATACCTATGTGATATAGTAGGGCCAAATGAAAAGTTAGAACTCAGACAACAAGGTAAAAAACTGAGTGAAGAGATAGGAGCGCCAGGTGGAATGGCTATAAACATAAACAGATACCAGACTCTCCTTTTCCATTACCTTTGACTACTTATTACAAAAATAGACAGGGAAATGTGACACCCCTGCCAGGGAGAGTGAGGGTAGTTGTTGAGATGAGTTACACAGTTACACTGGAGATGCTTCCAATTAGTCTGGGGGAATCTTGGATATATAGTCCACTGATTGGTCGCTTGGTTGGTTGGTGTCTGAAGACATTATCGATGGCATTTCACCTATACCAGTCACCAGTAACGAATATTGGATATATATACGTTACATTTTGCAGACAGCAAATTGTCAAGCTTTCAGGTAAAATCTCTTATGAAGACATAATTGATGATATCTCGCCTATATCCGTCACCAGTGACAACTATATTAATAGTTCATTCATTTGACTCACTTTAGTTTTTAAAACACACTTTCATTTGTAAGACGAGGGTTTAAAAATAGAATTAAGGATAATTTCACACTCTGTCTGATATGATGATGAGACAGACTCAGGCCTGTGCTGTTGGCAGGGGCTTAGCCAGAAATCAGAAGTAGGGTGTCCAAAATGGTCATTTTGCGTCACTTTCAAATAACTGGGTGTCCAATTTTGACATTTTTCCTATCTACTGCATGTTAAAGTTTCTTAAAACAGGGTGTCCAAATGAGGCAATTGTTCACTTCAGGGTGTCCATTTGTCCATTTGGACGGGTGTCTGCCTAAGCCCTTTCACTTGACGTCCATTTTCATGTCAAAACCAATCATTTATCTGCAGTCCCACTCGCTTAAAAATGTATTCTGCTGTAATTAGGTCATGCACATTCAACATTATTGAGTCAGTATTATATTCAGATGCAGACCGTATTTCTGTAATTTTCATAGTGCTATACCTTGTATCTCTATATACTTTAGATCAGCCAGCATAGCCGTTTCTGGTGCAGTTTGAGATTTAGTATGCACCCGATTCCCATAAGCCTTCGTCAATGAAGCAGATTCTGACCTTAAGACTTTACCTTATGCCAGATGATGTGAACGAACAAAGGTGTATGGGAATTAGGTAAGAAGACTTTGAAAGCTAGTTACTAGAAAAACTTTTGGACTTTATACAGGCGAAAAAATTGATGAGTGCAGGTAAAGAGCTTTAAAATGAAAGGGTTAGGTATATCGACAAACGTTTTTCAGGTTGATTCATTTTGAAAAGATTTTTATTTCTGTTTAGGCCTAGTTTGGATAAAAATCTCAATCTGCAAGACGCTTTTTGATGAAGCTGTATCGTCAGTATTGCATACGCTATATAATGACGGTACCTGGGTCTAGTTATATGAGTGAGTCAATGTATACCGTGGTGAAATTAACCCACAATTGCGATGTTAGTTAGCTTAAATTCTCAAATTTTGAATGCAAACACAACATTTGGTGCATAAACAAAATTCAGACCATTATCGACGTATCTGGGGAAGCGGTGATTGGCTAATTATATCGATGGCCTAGTTCAAAAGGGATTCCCCTTGACACCATTGGATGCTGGCACACTGCATAGGAGTTAAAATGTAACCACCGAGTGACGTTAGTCAGCCTAGTTGTCAAGGGGAATCCCTCTCGAACTAGGCCATTGATATAATTAGCCAATCACCGCTTCTTACCCCGAGTACAATTAGGCCTACCGAATTTTATGTGTTAAATAAACTGCTGTCCAATAATGTTTTGTAAGTGGAACGCTGTGATACATTTGATATGTAAATGGGGATCGCCAGTGGAAAAAAAGGCAGATAACTATTTAACCCTTATAACAGGAAGTGCATCCATCTCATTGACTAACAATAGCATGGTATGAATATTCAGTAGAATTCTATTGTTAATCGATGACATAGATGGCTCAACCGGTCATATGGGTGACTGAGTTATTAACATTTTAAGTAACTGGCGATCCCCATTGTAACCCTAAATAGTCCAGTAGCCGTGTTTAAAAAAGGGGAACAACTAGTCCAATAACATGTTGTTATGCCGCCATATTCCCAGCATGATCCCCGGCTCCCACAATGCATTATGCCACAGGAGATGCCGCTGTGGGTCGATTACAGGATTTGAAGCACTCAATCTCAGATTCCTAGCTACCTTATGCAATCGCATGCAGGAGTCCCTTGTGAGAAAAGTGAGACCTTTTGTAACCTCAATTTTATGTTGCCAGGCTTGTATGTGGCAAAATTGGCCATACGGCTAAGGGGAGAGTGAGTAGCTGGGTCCATCAATGTAGCTGTAACTAGCTACTATCGGTGCATGCAGGTACAAAAGGCACAATTTGCATGCTGACTGTATCTCTATAGATCCGTGGCTTAGTGGTTAGCGAGTGCCCTTACTAAAGCCAACTTCGATGTGCTGTTCATTGGATCGAGTCCGTCTGTCCACCATCAGGTGTATGAATGAGTCACACGATGTGGCTCCAGCAATTGCGGGACTGGTTTTTACAAGGTTTCCTTTCGGTTTTCCAACGTTATTAGGCAAGGAAAAGTGTGAAGTGGACAATGCGTCATATAACTGAAATACCCTTGAGTACGACGTTAAACCCCAATCAAACAAACACTTATAGTTAGTCTAACTATTTGATTGTTTATATTTAAAGGGAGCTCACAAGACTTTCAAAGTAAAGATGAGGCTAGCTAGGGCGCAGAAGCAGAATCGCCCGATCCCCCAGTGGGTGCGCCTAAAGACTGGTAACACCATCAGGTGAGTGAATGTCAGAAATGGTCTTGACATCAATCAGTTTCTGTATAATTTAGATAGAAACTGAAATTATGTGTAACCTTCATTTAACAGTACTACACCAATAAAGTTACCTAAATGCTATGAGTGTATCATGGTGTGCACAGGCTGCAAGAAAAAGATGTTAAAGAAAATAAAGAGCTCTACAAACCTTGTGAGAAAAAATGGTTTACGGCGACTATGTTTTGAAGTACATTGATGCTATCAGATGTGTAGGATAATTGTTATCATACAGCACCTTTAATCTAATCGAGTGCCATGGCTTAGTTGTTTACATGCGCGCTTACTAATCTTACTTCGATATACCATTCACAGAATGGAGTTTGCCTGTAGACCCTTAGGTTTTTTTATGAGTTTTCTCTTGGTTTTCCATCGTAATTAGATGAGGAACAGTGTGAGGTGGATAATCTGTCCTCATATAAGTGAAATACCCTTGAGTATGACATTAAACCCCTATCAAACAAGGGCCCGTGGCTTAGTGGTTAGCGAGCGTGCTTACGGAAGCCAATTTCGATGTACCGTTCACAGGATTTAGGCCAGGAACGTTAAGTGGACAATCCGTCGTCCTATAAGTGAAATACCCTTGAGTACGACATTAAACCCCAATCTAACAAACAAACAAAAAACCTATCAAAACAAACAATCTAATTAAACTCAGTTCTCAAAAAAGTTTTGTTTGTCGCAATATTGAGATGTAACGCAAAACACCTCACCTCATAAGATTAGTTGCTAATAAAAGATTAAACCATTAATCTAGGATTAGAAATTGGCCATTAACATTGAGTGATGACCTCTAATCTAGAATTAAAATTAGTTATTAGAACCAACTCCTGAAGGTCAGAGTCCTCTGTTTGACATATGATTATACCAGGGGTTTTTTGGTCAGTCATTGGAAAAATTGTCAATTGAATGTCTGTTTTTCTTTCAGGTACAATGCTAAGAGGCGCCACTGGAGACGCACAAAACTGAAGATGTAAAGAGATTTGAAGAGGAGAACTACTGTACTCATTTTTTCATGATTCAGTTATTTGAACTTTATGTGTAAAAGAAACAATTCATTGTTACTTGATGCATTAAACTAAACCAGTCCAATGTATATCAACCTGTGTTTGTCACAATACATGTGCTATAAAGCAATTGGAAGGCAAATAGCCTGTTGTTTGTGTGTTTCTCTGTCTGTTTGCCATCAAGGTCTCGGCCAGGAATTATCTTCACCGGGCTACTGGCCGTACACAAATATAGATAAGGAACACAGCTCAACGATATTGAGACAACTATGACCGTTTTGCTTATCGCTGTTCCAACTCCCTCCCTTCACAGAATGGCTCTGCAATAGTTTAAATCCATCTCCAGAAAAAAACATTCTATACTTCAAATAAATAAATTCATTATCCGTAAACAAACTTGTGCTGTTTTCGTTTTCTAAAGGGCTTAAACACACT
>JAVFBX010234068.1:0-10693 GCA_034783855.1 Mopalia kennerleyi | reverse complement strand
TCTATCTGTTTTTCCAATATACTCAGATGAGCACCCTGGACATTTAAATCTATAAACAACAGAACTTTTGTACTGAACAGGGGTCTGGTCCTTTGTATTAATAAAGAAGCTAACTTTAGTTGTTTGCCAGTTTATGATAAAAATAACAGGCTTATTTACCAGTTTACGTAACTTAGATATACATTTCTTAGCTAAAATTTCTCCCTGCTTCCCCATGTAAGGAAGCTTTAACCAAATTTTGGGTGGCTTATCATCTGGTTGTTTATTAGCAGGCCCAAATTTGGGTAGGAATTTACGTATCAACCGTTTAGAGGTAAATTTATTAAAGCCATTCCATGACAGAAAATTAGAGATCTTGGCTAGTTCATTTTTAAATTTACACTCATTAGAACAAATTCTAAACGCCCGGGTAATTAGAGATCTTACCCAGGCAACTTTTCTGCTCCAGGGTTCAAAGCTATCAAAATTAACATATTGTCCAGTGTGAGTTTTCTTTCTGTAGATTGTTGTATTTGAAGGGGATATCGAGATGTCAAGAAAATGCACATTATTATTGTCAATGAATTCCTCTCTAGTGAAAAACAGAGATGGATGAAATGAGTTAAGTCTATTCTGGATAATATCAAAGTTTTTAGGGTCCGCTAGAATTAAGGTGTCATCTAACCCGTTTACCTGCCATCTTTAGCACAACCCTCAATTTATACACTTCATTGAACTTTAACATGATTTACCCATGATTCCACATCCAAGTCATGCATGATCTTCGATGTTTCTCTATTTCGCGCGAGGGTTCTTTTTCATCAATCAGGGCTGGACTAGTTTCAATGCCGTTGATACTGCGTAAAGGCAGGTTTCATACTTCTGCTTGATAAACTTTTAATAGTACATATAAAACAAAACCAGACGGTTTCTCACAGTGAATTTGGAGGACGTGTAATTGTAGGTCAATAAAGCAAAGATAGATCTTTGTTGGCTTTTAATAATGTTTTAGATGAGGTCCGCGCTAACACCGCATTGTTGTAAGGGTAGGTAATAGTCAAGATGAAATGTGCTGTATGTAGTCAATTTACGCTATACAGACTTAGGCTCACGTAGTTTATCCAGCATCCTGATTGACGTTGCATATTCCGTTTTCTTACCAAAAAATTTATATGCATCAAACTGTATTTTTCCATTCGAGCATTACATTCACTTCATCACAAACGAAGAATTTGATACGAAATCTGAACTTGCATCTCTGAAAGGTAACCGTGTTAAGTACTCTCATTCAGAATTGAAGAAAGTCCCAGGGACATTTATGGGTTAAGTGGTTTGAAGTTACCTTGAAGTGGAACGGCGGATCCCAGAAAGACACTGTATTGCGAGCGTCACTCAGCACTCGGTCAATAACGAGCAAGAGTAGACGTCGTAATGTAAAAGGTAAATTGTTACAATCACGGAAAATGGACATGAAATGTAATTTGTATCTATGGACTTTCAAGTACACCTGTTGGATTTTAAATTATATTTTTTCATGATCAATGACATATGAGGACATTCACAGTAAGACAGTTACGTTTTAATTTATGAACTCCGGTAAAAAAAACTATAGTAAAAGTATGTAGGTAACCAAACTTGATGTAAAGATGCAAGATGTAAAATTTCAAAGGGTGAGCTGGCTTTTATAAATTCTAATATTTTTGTAAACCTGGCTATGCCACAAGGATATTTGCACATATAAAACTACGATTTGAACTCCGGTAGGAATTGACTGTAGTCAATTAAGTGTGTAGGTAACCAAACTTAAGCAGTTGCCCTGGAACCCTTTTGACTAATCAGGCTTAAGGATAAGCGGAAAACTAGCGATGACACTGCAATGGCGAATGTCAGATGTCTGCAACCAGGAGACTTTCCAAAGTGAAGTATTTCCACTAATGAGTCCTAGGTTTATTGATTCCCATGAGTAGGCGCTGGAAGAAATCAAGTCTGTTCAACAGTGTACTTGAATTAATGTCCAATGTTTCCGCGTGTCTTAGAGATAGTTTCACGTTAAGGTACCTATGTATGGGACAGATATAGCACACTCCATTTAGATCTTTATCACTGCAATAACAGGACCACCAATATAATATATAAAAAGACTATGAATGGAAAAAATACCTTTGGTTGTTTATCGCATAATGTTCGGTATCTATTTTGAAAAGTGCATATGTTTTAGTCTACAATCTCGTTTTGGATAATCAGTATTGTAAACCTATCCACTTCTGTTGGGATCAAGAGTTTGTTTCCGTATAAAACGAAACTACTTACGATTCTGAAGATTATCTTTTCAATGAACTATTTAGTTTTACATGTAAAAGGAAAAAGAAACTCACACTTCAATGAACTATAACAAATAACACCTGCGCCATGGCTTCAAATGAAGAAACCCCTATCTGGTCTAGGTCTGGGAGATTCACACGGAAGACATGCGTAAAAAGACAGGTTGCAAAATCGGTCTTGTAGGAGGATATACATATTAAAACTGTTAAACTTCCAAGGGACTTCCCATTACATATAAGTACCGTGTAATCGCATTTTTAATAAAGCTAACAGATCGTCCACACGTGCGAAAGCCACGTGTATAGCCAAAACGACTCACTTCCTGATAAGATTTCCTTAACCATTCTAGTGTAATTGTAAGTTAAAATTTACTTACCTTAAATATGCAATGCATCTACAGTAGGCCTACTACCAACTGTGAACTTTCTCTGACTCGGGCAAGTACATAATGACTACTTATGATTCTACGTACTCGCTCATATGCCGCCTCGAGGGTCTCATTGTGATTTTTCGAACTGGATGGACCCCTCGTAATATTTCTGCACGTGTCGACAGAGATTCAGATTCTTATGTTCACTATTGCTGATAATTTCCATTAAATACAATGGGGTCTGTTCTACATCAACACGATATAATGTGAGTAGTGGAAAATCAGATCTAGCATCAGATAACACAGTGTTGAATGGAGACTGCTGTTCGTAAAGTCGATAAGACGTTTGAACAGTTTGTGTTTTAACTGCCCACACATGAAATATATTGCTATTTGTCTTTTTAGTTAGCAGGCAATTATTCAGAATCGATTCTCATATTGTTGTGAAATTGGTATAAATTTAGATCCAGGCATGCACATATGAATAAATACTATTGATCCGCGGAGCCTTAGAACCAATTAACTTTTCCGAGGATATAATGCAGACTTGAATACCTGTGGAGTTGTACAAATCTATTGCAGGTCAACCGTACATAAATAATTGCATTCGAAACGAGATTAAAATCATAAATCGATTCACAGTCTAAAGGTTGAGTTATGAGTTAACATTTTTTTTTGTATTTATCAAGCTTGAGAATGCTTTAAAGTTTTGCGATGAATTTGCAATGCATTCCTCACTGACATCACATTGAAATAGATCTATAAAGATACACAGAAATCAATAGGACAGACAGCTGAGAAAAGTTGAAAAATGATGTACTGGACAAAGCCAAATCATGCGAAAAATAGGATAAAAAGTCGGATTTCACAAATACGTTTCAGAGTTCACACAAAACATTAAGTTTAGTTGGTTTAATAAATAGCATCGTCAAGCTGTTGTGGATTCTAACACAGGGAGTCATAACCATATCTGCTCAGAAGAATCCAAGCGTGTTTACTGACTGAAACAATACTGATCGAAGCAGGGTATTAAAAGTTTTAGTCCATTAGAACGTAGGTAGCCAGATATGATGATTTGTAAACATTAACTGTTGGTTTAAACATTTTATTGTCACGTGCTGTTGTTAACCCGAATATGGGCACAATATCAACCTCCCAAAGTGACATTCCTAAAACTCGGTCTGAATCTGACATTCCTGGGCACACTATTATGAAACTTCGTAGGAACTATTTTTAAAGTACATAGCGTCACAATATAGAAGTTTAACATGGGGTGACGTAACTTACGATTAGAATTTGTGTTACAAAAAATGATGTACTTTATTGACATTGGCAAAGCATTTTATTTCCAATGAAATGTAGTCATTCTAATTAGTGTTAATGTGTATTTATTTATCTTTTGCATTGTCACATTGCATTTAATTGTGTTTTTCGGCTTTGTCCGATCGCGCCCTCTAGACAAAAATAGAAATAAAAGAAATTTGTTAAAAATCTGTAAATATAACTTTTATTTAAAAGACGTTTTTGGTTTCGAATGTGCACAGCATAAGGCTGGGTTAATCGATAATGCATATGTAAGAATTTTATCACACGGCTTAAGTCTTGTTTCAGCTACAGGTGAAGGTGTAACTAATGGTATGGTCATGTGAGCTAAATTAAGTTTTTATGTAAGAGGCAAATAAACACTATATTCCGTTTAAAAAGTGTTACCGACTCATACATACATTATTGAATTTACATGTTAAACACAAAATAATGTTTAAAAGCTTTAAGCATTATGTTCAATGGAACTATTCACATTGTTTTTGGCTTTCAACAAAATGTTTAACTTCCTTAAATATTATGTTTTGATATTGGCTATAAACACACTGTTGTGTTCAAAAATTGTTACAGTTTCGCGTTTATTATTGCGTTTTGAACCTAACCGTTTTGATTTACAGTGTGTTTAAAGCAGTTCTGCTAGAGAACTGTCCCCTTACTAGCAGAACAAAATGCTCAAGATATTTGAAGTCAGATGAGTCTAAATAGGTGGAAAAGTGGGCCATCGCCTTACAACATGTTTACTCTGCACGCACTAACACTTGCTAAAAGGTAACTTTAGCAAAATCATTCTTACATCAATATAACCGAAGCTTGTAAAAACTGAACGATTTACACTACATTTAGTAGCATTTGTGGGGGGAGTGTACATTGTAATTTATCTCGGTGGAGGAAAGCAAATCTTATTCCATATATATATATATATTTATTTATTTGAATAAATAAAGAAAGAGAAAAAAAAATATATATAGATCAATCCTATTCGGATGAGAATATATTTCTCTTCAAATTTGAGACATTTCACATAGCGTTATACATGTTCAGCTCATTCGTTTTCTTTAACTAGATGCATGAATTTGAATGACGCAGATTGGAAAAATGAATTTTACCTAACAGCTATATATCGTCAATTTTAGCACTGTTTGAGAGAGAAGAGTTCACAAATTGTAAACCGGGGGCTAACGCCCTCGATCATAAATATGAACTTATTAACCTCAAAGTGTGCTGAAATTGACAATGTATCGCTTTTTGAAAAAAAAAATTATTTGCTTCACTCAAATTGATGAATAAACTGAATGACATGGAGGAATAGAAATAAGTGTTATTAAAACAATAAAGAGTTAAAAGAGCTTATATAAAGAATAAAAGCGCTTAATTGCAATCTTTTCTTGGTATCCAAATACAACCTGAATGGGCACAACTCTCCTTTCGCCAGCACCATGATAGATAAATACACATACAGTAGATTATAATTATCCCCTCACTACTCCACTAACCGTCTGTCTGGCTTCTAATTATCACGATAGGTCTGGCTAACAGGTTGAGATGATCTAGGTCAGAAGAAAGGCGTTTTATTTCGGTGGAGAGGTCCTTTTGTGTTCGCAGCAATTAACAATGCTAGTTATTTCAATCTGTGATGATTATTATTTCACAAATGATGAACCTGCTATAATGAACAATCATTTATCCGAATAAAGTTATCCACAGCCTAAAACATGAAGTGTTTGCGTTGTTGAAAAATGAATGTTTTCCAGTTGTGCGTAGAGACAAAGTTTCCAAATAATGCCCTAAGGCCGGGCTGTACCTAAGGCAGAAGGGTTTCAAAACCGAATTGCTATATCAACAGATGTAAGATTTTGTTCAATAAAAATTGTCAATTTTCACAAAGGGATCATTGATTGAGCCAAACATGGTCTATTGTTGATTTAGCGCTATCGGTAAAATGAATTTGACACTGCGAATCAGTGTATTTCTTTAAATGTCAGACTTTTTAGAAAGGATGAATAGACCAAGTGGTGTATATTGATTGGTAGGATCAGACACGGAATTCCAGTCAATAGTCTATTCAAATCACTTCAGTCTTATCTCGTCGGGGCGCCAAAATATCTCGTTCTTTTGAGGCCATAAGTTAATTGGGTTCGTCTATTTTAAGATCGTTACCTTTAGAAAACCTTAGGACGGTCTGACCACCAAAACATATGCTCTTATCCAATTTTCAAATGCAAACACACGAACTGCCTCTTTGTCGTTGTGTGTAACACAATTCATATATAAAAAAGTTGGATTACAAGTTTACATTAAACAGACGCAATGTGCACGTAGATCAATACACGAGAGAACAGATACCGAAAACAAATGACAAAAGTAATAGCACGGTTCCATTTTTATAACCCCTATTAAGCTGTCAGAATGAAACCTCATATGAAGATTGACCGTGTTCATGGCGCGAGTTTTGGCAACAAAAAGGTCAAGCCATTAAATCCTTTCCAAACATAGCACTGAACAGTAGACGGTTTTGCCAAGGGTACAATGAATACCACGAGGAATTGTGCATTTTAGGGAAAATCTTTTAGCGGAGGTTTAGATATACTTTTACCAATCCATTGCTTTAACAAATTAAAAAACCAGAAATCTCTCTGTTGAATTCACTTAACTTGGTAACGCAGCTGTTTGAAGTACGTTTAAGAAATCCAGAAAGTTGGCTGGAAGTTGGAATTAGCTTCGCCTGGATATATGGACGTAACAACAGCAGAACTGATAGAGCGTTATTTGTGGCAACAACGGAAGTTTGGTCTGTTAGACGAATGGATAAGAAATAAAAGGAAATAAAGCATTGGACCACAACGACCAGAATGGGTTACTAAAATACAAATACCACTCTGTCATTCCAGTAAGTGGAGAAACCGTAGTTTATTGAAGCTCATCAGATGCTCAGGAGAAGATATCGAGAAGAGACAGGTGGTACGTAGTATTGTGCTCAAGCGAGGGAAACTTTGTATTGGCTTCACAATGTAATTATTGACCAGACATTCAGTGAAGCCTTCATATCTCCAACACTTAAGAAAAGTACATGTATGAACAAAGACACATATTTATTCTTTGTTATTATATGGAATAGGTCTTCAATTGTTTGCTTAGTTTTTGCAGCTTAAAACTCACTGACGCTTAATTTGTTCGTCAGCAGTAAAAGTAACAGCCAACTGTTATTCTGGCTCCGCAGAAGACACAGCGACCAGACTACTACTGATTTAAGACATCACGCTCCTCAAAACACTTAGGACGTTCCGTGTGAGTTTTAACCAGGCTTGAATATACGAAGTCTCTCTTTTACAACATGTATACACCCTCAAGTTCACATGTACCAACAGCTGAAGATTTCGTGTATAAAATCCATTTGACTATGTTAATCATATACTCCACCGTTACGTTAATCAGCGTAGAAGAAAACGCACCTAAAATTGAAGATCAGTTGTTCAACATCTGCCAATGTACTGAATTATGGACAATATCCATACAGTTGGCAATAAGATTTCATGAAAGCTTTATAGTCTACGCATAAAATACAGTTGCTTGTAATTTTACCACGCAGCTGTTACCACAACACAAGCTGATGTATAACAAAGGTCAGTGATTTACAAATTATAAATATTTCTCATTAAAGTGGCATTATGCATGGTGACTTTCTGTGCGTGTACACATCGTTACAAATCAACATTTACATGTCAACCGTACATAAATAATGTTCATCAGAACGAGATTAGAACCCCTGAACAATTTACGGCCTATTATCGCCTTTATATCTGAGTGAATCAACAAATAAAAGAAGTGCAAAAAATATGGACCGGGTGTATCTTAGAGTCAATGTCTCGACGTAGGAAGAAGAATTGATTTTATTTTAGATTTTAGATTATATCTAAAATAGATTTAAATTGGTTGCATAATAGGGCTATGGTCTAGACTATAGACCAATTTGCTTTGACTTACGTGGAGACAAATAGCCTAGGATCACTTTGCGACGGTTTAGTTTTAGTTTTACTTTATCTGTTTATATCCTGACTTGTAATATTTACCGGCCATGTGATGAATGTATGGGTTGAGGTGCAGCATATACGGTAAGGGAGAATCCAGTGTCTCGATCCAATGACGTAAATATAAGTCACTGTCTCGTGCGATTTCATCAGCGCCCCCTAGCGTCTGAATGGAGCATCCGATTTTTTAAATCCATATGTGGCTAACTGTGTAATTTGAGTAAGCCTGCTATGTGGCTAACTTTGTACGACGATGCGAGAAAATAAGTCAAGACGATTGAAATTTGAGTTGCACAACAAGCCGACAGTCACATAGCATACACGATTTAATGGAAATGCGCTGTTGGAATTTTTCAATTGACATAGCATAAAGCACTAACATACATAGCATACACGATTTAATGGAAATACACGGTTAGAACGTCATTAGGTGACATAGCATAAAGCACTTACATACATAGACTTTTGGCGGAGATCCCCTTCCATACCAGTGAGCCAGTAATAATGGCAACACTGTTTGTCGTGGTAATTTTGTTTTGTTTGAGCTAAGATCGCTTTGTGAAACGGGCCCCTGTAAATTGTTTCAGATGCCTTGGCGAAACTTTTACAAAATTATCGTCATTTGAGCCTCATTGATGTACCAGTTAAGGATAAGTAAAACCTCGAAGATAAACCCATGTCACTAGAGGTATTTTAAATCATTTTGAGGAGGCGCATAGTGATGAGATCGAAATATGCCACACCATCGGTAAGAGAAATAAGTAATTTTATTATTAAATTTAGAAACCATAAAACAAAGGTCACATACATATCACAAATAAGGGAGACAACCACAAGACATGACCTCGAGAGTCCTATTTACAAAGTGTCATTTTTATAGTTTCTGGATAAAAAACGAGTTTAAGTTTGAATTGATTAAACGCCCTTTCTGCCATTTTCCTATAAATTGCATCACATACATGTATATAAGTTGACAATATTTATTAGTTATATACCAGTGAAATGTCATAAACTTTTTATACATAAAAGCGATATTTCGCTGCAGTGTAATAACCCTTTTGTTATTACACTTTGATTGTATTAACATCTGCTCTCGTCTGTTTGACAGATATGTGGAGAACCCCAGTGAATGTTGTTCTACTTCCAACATAGATATCCTTCTTTCTGAAATTTATTTAAAAACGGATTTCGTGAAGTTCGCGACAATGAGGTCATGTATCAAATACCAGCCATAGAAGCAAGAAAAGTCGGATTCATTCTTTCGCAATTATAGCGCAGCTTACATCTGTCCAATGTTAACATTGTGCTTCTCCAGCAAAGAACCGAATTGCACTTATTTAAGTTCCCCGACAGAAAGTAGTTCCACTCGTGAGCAGATTGGCGGATTAAGGATGTCAGTGTGACGTGGAAAAACATATCTATCTTATAGGGTATAGCAAAAACTTAAACATTAACAAAACACGGGTTTGTAATGTTCAAGAGTAGGAAATAAAATATAATTGTCTTTTTTGTCCGCTGGATTTCAAACGTTGAAACATTACATTCATTTCTCTACAAATGGGTAAAACAATTTTGAGAACGGGTGTCTCAGAAAGGTAACCGTGTTAAGCACTCTCATTCAGAATTGAAGGGACATTTTTGGGTTAAGTGATTTGAAGCAACTTAACCTTTGAAGAGGAAATGCAGATCCGAACCTACAATCTCAATGTCACTCAATAACGAGTTAAAGTAGGCGTCCCGGTTAAAAAGGTCGATTGTTACAATGACATAAAATGGTTGTGAATTACAAGGAAACCCTTTACATTTAGACTTCGAACAACGATTGTATGTTCGATGTGGTCATTAACATATAAGGACATTCAGAGAACAAGATTTCATAATCACGATTCAGATGAACAATAATCCAATGAACTATTTACTCAGAAGCAATACCACCTTCATGGAATTAAGTGGAGAAATCTTAATCTGGTTTAGCTCATGGTCTTTGCAGGAAATATTGGTTATTGGTTTTATGTGAGGATAAATATATAAAATCCCCTTCCGTGAAACTTTCCACTGGCCTCTTAATGCACATACGCACCATAAATTATCGTTCCATATTCACTTCATTTTATAGAACTTTCGGACATGTATCGCCAAAGCCAAGTGTATTTCAGAAGCACCTGTAGAAAATGTATATATTGTTTTCTAACCACACAAGATTGACAATAATAATTGTAGGTTAAAACATGCTTACCTTAAATATACAATGAATGAATCAAGAGTAATACCGATCGTGAACTGTCCTCTGACTCTGGTCGGTACATAATGACTACTATTGATCTAAGTCTGTCTTTCATCGGAAGCTCTGATGACCTCCTGGCGATTTCTCGACACGCCTTGGGTATAATGAATTTCAGGCACAGCGGTGATAGATTTTCGGATTCGCATTTACCAACAATTTTTATTAAATACAAGGGTCTCGATTTTGGTAAATATCTTCACTGCCAAGAAGTTTCATTTATGAGCCTACACTTTGTTTTTTTTTAACCGAAAATCTGTTAATGTTTCGAGTCAATTCGCAACGCATTGTCTACTAACAGCTTGCTCTAACATCCTTTAAGGTAGGTCGGCCCCTTCGAGGTCAAAATTTGTCTGTTTTTTTTTAATTTGTTAATACGAAAATTCACATTAT
>JAVFBX010234058.1:0-10693 GCA_034783855.1 Mopalia kennerleyi | reverse complement strand
TTCAGCTACAAAAACCCAACAATTAATAGGCTATCAGCTACATTTTGTTTTGATGTAGTCCGGCGCATTCAGCTAAATATGAGTAAAATGTCTCACTCAAGTCAGATATCATAATGTGGCCGCTAAAGCTAGCCACATAAAAAACAATTCAGATCTTGGCCGTGTTCGAACTGTCGATCTTCGGTTTAAGAGACGAATGAGTTGCTATATGCAATATCTGGAACCGATGTGTGAATGTGGTTGAATAATGTTGTGTTATATGCTTTACATGCTGTAGATTAAATTTGAGTGCAAATAAATTATGAAATCAAATTTTATCGTTGAATGTAAAACAATACACCGAGATTAACCCTTGAGACTTGTGAAGAAATATTACTATTATCTACATAATTTTCAGGGCTGACTGTGAAACCATTTTCTACCAGGTGCGGGTCAAAAACGTCCCTTTTTTCACTTTGGTTGGAAATGACGTCATAACTATAGAACTTAGACAAAAAGCAACCACATATTCTTAATCACAAAGCAAAGGCGTTTTCAACGATATACGTCAACATTACATCAAAAAGTGACAAACCATGTGACATTCAACCAATCATATCTCAACTTCCACTCACAGTAGCATAATAGGTAAAACACACTTTTAGTCCGGAAATTACACCATCTGTAAGTCGGCGAAAAATCAGAGCTGTAACTTTTCTCCTTATACACTCTATATATTAAATTCAGAAATCCTAGATTTTCATCATGGCGTCATTGGCGTCATCATGGCGTCATTTTGACTTCATTTAATAAAACACAAATAGTTATAAATTCTGGCTAATTCAGTTTGATTCCGAGTGAAAAAAAAAACCCATATCGATATACCCTAGTCTTCAATAAAAACAAACATGGCCGCCTATGCTTTAAATTTTATTTTCAAATTAAAATAAAACTTATTTTTGAAATCCATTTTTGGTTGACACAGATTTAGTTCAAAACATATCTGCTTTACAATAGCTCAATTTAAATGACGCTAAAATATCAGAAATCTGTTTTTGGTGGCCTTTTTTTTGCAGCATCATTGGCCCTTTCGATGTGACTGAAAGCTGCATTGTCATGGCAGCGCTAGTCATCAGGGGAGGAACTCCGAACGCAAACAAAGATCGTATCGCCGCAGAATTTATTTCTTTTATGATTTCTAAGTGAATAAAATCATACATACTGTGGCTTGGCTGATAATAAATTCGTTATTTGTTATTGACAGTTTTCTCAGGGTATACAGACTTTTATGACCAACATGCAAGCCCGTACGCCCCTTTGCCTGTGGCTCAGGGCGTACAAGATTGCTGGACGGTCATAAAAGTCAGTTCACCCTTCAAAAAACATCAATAACTAATATTACTGATTGTTTGTGGTATTAAATACACATGATCAAATTATCAATCAAAGAAATCAAACAAAAGCTCTGTTTCTCAGCTGTATCACAAAATATGACTACATGTCAGTTAAATCAAACAACTCACAACACAGCTGTGACAAACAATCATAACATCAAGACAAACACATTAGAAAAAAGATGAATTATTCAGACAGAGTAACTATGGAATTACTACAGTGTGCGAGACAAAAATGTTGTTGTTTATTATCACCAACTGTACAGGGCCAAGATCAAAAATTATTGAAAAAAAAAAAAAAAAAAATTTTTTTTTTGTTTTGTAGGATTTCACCTGACCCACGGTCGCACGATTTTCCAGGAGTAGCCAAGGTGATGCACCTGCAGAATCAAAATAACTGAAAACAATCCAAACTTTCAAACAATTCACAATCCAAAAGGCCTTCCCTTTGACCCATGGATATAACTTTTGCTTGTCCATCTAGATTTGTTAGTAAAGGGAAAGTGGTATCTCTTTCTATGTGAGGCAACAACACATGAATAACAAAAGAAAAGAGTAGGAAAATACTAGTCTTTAATCTTACCGTGAGAAAAATTATCCAAAAGTCCATTAATAACATTGACATTGTGCCGAAGCTGATTTACTGGAACTGCAGTTGTTTTCACAGAAAATACATGGAGCTGTACTCTGTGGCAGAGTTCATTTTCAATCTGTTCATGAAAGGAAATTGGTAGGGACTGCAAACAACTGTGAATAGACAAAGAATAGACCCTACATGTAGAACTAAAGCATTTGAAATACAGTTTGTAGAAAATGAAGTCACCCAGTTCCAGCCTTGTCAAAAGATTGGAAACTCTCATCCTTTTTATTAGCAATAAATTTAACTAATTATCTCTGAAAGGGCAGTCTATTTTAACACCATTAAGTCAGAAGGGTTTGATTGTTTGATTGATTGGGGTTAAATGCCGTACTTCAGATGATTCCACGTATATGACAGTGGATGGTTTATTTCTCACTTGCTAAGACACTGTAGAGAACCAGGATGAAAACTTGTAATGTCCGCCTCCTTGCAATTTCCTGAGCCAAACTGTGTGTCTTACTCATATACCTTATGGTCGATTGTTTGTTTGTTTATTTGATTGGGGTTTAACGTCGAACTCAATGGTATTTCACTTATATGACGATGGATTGTCCACTTCACAATGTTCCTTGCCTAATAACGGTGGAAAACCGGGAAGAAACCTCGTAAAAACCACACCCGCGATTGCCAGAGCCACATCGTGTGACTCACTCATATACCTAAGGCTCGACAGACGGACACGATCCTGTGAACAGTAAATCGAAGTAGGATAAGTAAGCCTACACGCTACCACTAAGCCACAGGTCACGCCATATGGTTGTTTGTTGATTAATTGGGGCTAAATATTGTATTAAAGTGTATTTCACTGATTTTGAGCAGAATCTCTGTTAGATGTACAAGCATGTAGGTAGGAATGCAACAAAGATGAACATTCAGAACATATACCTGGCAATAACTCTTCTAACTGGGTGCTTTAATTCATTTCCCAGATAAATATTTATAAACACTTCTAAAACATCCTTTCCAAGTCCACTGAGATCTGAATCTTTAGGAGACCCATGCTGCAGCTCTTTGGTAATCTGTAGATAATAAACAAATAATATTTGGTGTAAAAATATATCTTAATGTTTAAAATATCTTATTTCAACTATGCCATATGATTCTGTTGCAGAAAGTTGCTTACATAAATCTGAGGGAATTAAACCCTTAACCAGGTGAGTTCTACCAAGCTCTGGAATTTATTTATCATTTTCTTTCAGATTTTCAGATTTTGGACTTCTTAATGATAAACCAATGAAATACAGGTGTAGCCCACAAATAGCCAATGTGTTAATACTTATGACTTACGGTGATTAACTGGCTGGTTGGTGTGTGTGTAACAATAGATTTGTGTTAAATGCCATACTTAAGGTTGTTTCACTCGCATGCCAGCATGCCAGCACAATAGGTGAAGGAAATCACCCTTGACGCCACTAGCAATAAACAGTAACAAGACAACACAACTACAGGACAACATATCATATCATGAGATTTCTTAAGACAAATCAGGCGTAATAGCCATAAAGATATGTACATTTAATATAGCTACATAAAATACTCACGGTTTTGATCTTCTCCAGCTGAGTTTGGGCATTCCAACATGAGAGCAAATCAATGAGTGGCTTACATAGTGAACATGCTGAAATGATAAACACAGTTACATTTTATTACAAAATATATATCTTTAAAAAATTTGAGTCTCAATGGTTAAGGGATGTTGATTAATTAAAACCAAGGAATTTATAGCCTAATTAATTTTCTTCTTAAAAAACACTCAGAGACAAGAATAAGATCTCAACAGAGCTTGCTCTCGAGCAGACATTTAAATAGCCCATCAGTCTTGTAAAATTAGGATAGCTTTAATAGTTTTTAGCTCAAAACAATAGTATATTATGTATTTATGTATGTACTCAAGTATTTAAGGATACTCTACCCCCCCCTTCAAAAAAAAAAAAAATTGCTATTTTTTATTATTGCGTATTAAAAAAGTTGAAATAGTGATCTTTATTCTAGAGCAGATCCAATAAAAAAATTAAAAAATTAAAAGATCGTTAACTTATAAAGCTTGACTAAGTTATTTACAACAGCTGTGTTTTAACTACATTTTACCTGTTTTTTCTGCTTTCATTTTACCAAGTACCGTACTTGGGAAAATGACTACTCCTCGGCTGTTGAATTGATTTTTAGCACATTTCATCTTCACAGATAAAACCAAAAAACTGTCATTCAGCTTTTCAATATCTTTTTGGATTTTTTAGATAAAGTTAAAAGAAGTTGAAATTTCCCAATTTTGACTAATTTTATGGATTTTTGGCCTGTAACACAATATTGGAAGAAAACTAAAACAAACAGGAAAAAACTGAATGATCGGTTTTTGGTTCATAAAATGTATTGCACGTTGATGTAAAATTGAACAGTTGACGTAAATGGTGTAAAAGAAGTAGCAATTTGAAAAAGAGGTAGCAAAAATTGACTTTTTATGCAAAATATTTTTTCTGTAAGTTTCAGAATTTATTTTTTTATTTATTATTGTTCTGCAGACAAAGACGATTCAAAATATACATGTGTTCCAAAACTCACAGCAGTTTAAAAATAAATCGTGAAATGTAAAAACACTGTATAGTATCCTTATTCGGTTTATGATGATAGAATTCACAAACTTTGATTCCACAAAAGTATGACACAACAACTATCATCTAAAGTACTGGTTGTATATTTGAGCTTAAAGCTTGATCAGCTTGACAGATACCTGGATCTACCTTTAATAGTTTCACATAAAGGTATACAAAGTTGAGGAAATCACATGATGTGGGTCCAGCAATTATGGGGGTGGTTCTATAATTCTCCGAGGGAGGTTTCCTCATGGTTTTGCACCATATTTTAGTGTTTGTTTGATTGGTGTTTAACGTTGTACTCAAGGGTACATATTTTAGTGAGGCAGAGTGTTTGTTTAATTGGGGTTTATTAACACCGTACTTAAGGCCATTTCGCTCACATGCCTTATGGCCGGCGGTGTGCCAAACCATGGCTGCTGGCAATCACCTTTGATACCAAAGACAGGACAAATACAAGACAACATAGCTGCCTACCATGAAAGAAATTTGTGTGTAAAACACTGATTTTTTAGAAGTGTTTTCTAAGCATTATCATATGTAATCTGATAAGGACGGTATATGGATCTACACTCAACTAGGTCAGCCTTGATAGCTCTTTCCGCTGTAGTATCAGATTTTGTTTCCACCCAATTCCCAGGGTCCTTTATCGGTGACACAGATTCTGACCTGGGTTGCCTTCGCACGACTTCCCAGGGTAAGCCCGACTAGGGTGACATGACATCATACTTTCCTAAGAGATTCTTCCTGTGGCGTGAATATTTCCAGAGGTCAGTTAAAAGAGGAAGTATAAACCGAAAGTGAAACCTCATAACATAATGTTAAATTCTTCGCCAAAGGTGCGATTTTTGATTCTGCAAGTATTTTGTCACAGTCATGAACATTTTCAGTGCTGCTGTTTTGCTGTATTACAGGAACGATTCAACAATGTATCAGAATGGGGCGTGTCTATAAAATAAAAATTGAATATATTTAAGTGTAAAGTAGCTTTTTGTGGATTAATTACCATGCAAGGGTGATTAAAATTAAAAAAAAACAGCTTGTCAGTTTGCTTTTCTGAAGGGTTGTCTGCCATGATGGTCACGTGATTCCCCCAGTGGCTTACCCTGCTCTGAAGCTGGGAAACTGGGGGGAGGCCGGAGTGTGACGACACTAGACGCATTAACGAAGAAGTGGCACACCCGAGATGACCTGGGTAATACCCGCAAGCGGAAAAGGGGACGACACCTGGGCTGACTTGGAGAAGCCTGAGTGACTTGCGCCAATGCAACCCTTGGGACTTTACCTCATGCAAGATGGTTGTAAACGAACAAAGGCACATGGGAATTAGGTAACAAGATGGCGGGAGAACTTCAATAGCTGGTTGCCAAAGAAAGTTTTAGACTATATGCAGGCAAAACTTGATGAGTGCAGGTAGAGAACTATAAAATGAAACTAGCTTAAGGTACATCGACAGACGTTTTTTACTTAGATTCCGTTTGAAAAGATTTTACTTTCGGTGTAGTTTGGAAAAAAAAATCTCAATCTACAAGACGTTTTTTGTTGATGCTGTACCGTCAGTATTGCAAACGGTACCTGGATCTAAACTCAACAGAATAGATCCTGGTACCGTCATTATATAGCACATGCTATATACTGACTAGCCCTTTTAACATGACAGTGAGTATTTCCCCTCACAGTCATGGCGCGATCATCTCCGCATACTTACTGAATAAGCGGGAGACAAGTTCCGTGCCATTAGATCATTAAAATCAAGGCAAATCCAATGATAATGTCCCATTTATCCCCGCTCTCTACCTTACACGCTTCCTCCGGCACTAAAATGAGATGTACGTCACTTTTTATCAGTTCGGGTCGTCACTCAGCTTGAAATCGGCAATGCCAAGAGCACAGAAATTAAACTAAACGTACATGTACCTCCTTGCACAGGAGATTGCACGAAGAAAACATGCCTGAAATTAGAGCTGAACGAATGACCAGGGCTAATAAAAAGTGGCGTACATCTCATCTTAGTGCCCAGGGTTGTCGTTAAGACCCGGCGACCGGCGGTCAACCGCCAGGTGATAGGCGTCATGCCGCCCGGTGTTTCAAAGAGTTTCTAAAAAAATATTTTTTTCTACAAAACTCAAAAATAATTAGAAAAAAGAGAAAGGGGAGTTTTTTTACATAACAGAAAAGCTTGATCCTCTATACTTGCTAAAACTGTAACGATGTTACATGTATCGATTTATTGCGATAGTAAATTCGCCGATCGATCGATATATCCATAAGGTATTGGTAGGTGTCCAATTTTCGTCCCTTCGTGAAAAGCGCCTTTTAGACACGGTCTGAACGTTATCGGACATTGTAAACTTTTTCCTGTGGATCCATTCGTTTCAGTGTGATTAGTTTGTACAGTTTGAGTGCCCGAATCCAAATTTATGATGATTTTTTGGTTTTTATTGTCTGTTAGAAAACGATTATCCTGTAGATATAAGCATACGATACATGCTCAAACGAAACATTTGTTATTTCAAAAGACAAAACTTTCTATAATACATGAACTTGATTTAAATTTTGAGAAAAAAAAAGCCCCAATTAAAAGATAGGCCTAGGCCAATATATTTTAATTAAGAAACAAGTCAGAAAAAAACATTTTGTTTACTTTTCATGCTTCTTTTTTTCAAACAGTCCTTTGAGCCATAATCAGCATTCAGCCATTGGTATTGTGAAAATAACTAGGCCTATTTTTCCAAGAATATTGCATAATGATTTTCAATGAGTTGTTAGATTTTGTAATATAGATTAGTAATTAAATAACTAAAATAAGGAATAATTTTCTTTCTTGTAGGGACAAATCAATAGCTTAGTTATGTTATTATTTTTTTTTCTTCTTTTTCCCCAATGTACATTGTAATATGCACAGCAAGCCGTGGAATCAACTAATTACTTGAAGAATGAAAATGGCGATCCATAAAGTTTTATAATATTTATGGATTATATGTGTACTGCTATACAAATGTGGCAATTTCGAGTTTGACGCTAAACTCCAGTTAAATAAACAATCTTGTTCCGCGCCAGCACTGAGCAGATAGGTATGAAAGCAGACACCTGAATTTGCTATGTTTAATATACAAGCACTAAATTGTGTTTTGTTTATTTTCTATTTCTTTAATTTATCGACATGCAGCCGCCTGTCAAGACCCAATCATACAGGTGTTTCTGAAAGTAGAGACAACCCTGCATATGCCCTCGGGGATGCTCTGCGGGTGACCATGGTAACCCAAGACCTTTCAGATAATGGCGCCAGCATGCCATGTTCTAAAGAAGAATGCGAAAAGAGGGAAATTGATTTGTGTACCAGTCAAATTATGGTAACCATGGAATTTTTTGTATAGTATTGATAGATTTGGTAACAATTTGGAGACAGACGCACTTGTTTTTAAAATGATGAATCCGTAATGGTAAAAGGCACAACTTCAGTAAATGGTTAATGTGCTTACCAAGTTTCACAAAGATCGGCGTTATAGTTTTTGAGTTCTGCTTCGGAAACAGATTGGAGCCATCCAGACGAACAGACAGACAGATGGACTGATTTTTAAAATGATGAATCCGTAATAGAAAAGGCACAACTACAGTTAATGTACGTGCCTACCAAGTTTCATAATGATTAGCTTTATAGTTTTCGAGTTCTGCTCCGGAAACAGATTGGAGCCATCCAGACGAACGGACAGACAGACGGACTGATTATTAAAATGATGAATCGTAATAGAAAAAGGCACAACTACAGTTAATGTAAGTGCCTACCAAGTTTCATAATGATTAGCTTTATAGTTTTCGAGTTTTGCTCCGGGAACGGATTAGAGCCATCCAGACGAACGGACAGACAGACAGATTTTTCAAATGATGAATCCGTTATAGCAAAAGGCACAACTACAGTTTATGATTTATGTGCCCACCAAGTTTCATTAAGATTGGCTTAAAAGTTTTCGAGTTCTGCTCCGGAAATGGATTGAAGCCATCCGGCCAGGCCAGACGGACTGATTTTTAAAATGACGAATCCGTAATAGACCAAGCTGAGTAGCTAGCAGGTCCACCACTAAAGGCTTTTTTAAAAAAAATATATGCTCATTATCCCAGTCAAATCGCCTTTTCCTACTTTTGTTTAAGAACTATTTTTTTCCTGCAAAGAGCCATAAAGTAAACATTATAGTGTAAATCACCTTTTTGGTGATCTGTGCAATGTCAGCCATATTTTTTGTAAACCTGGCGAAATACAGTACAGACAAGAAATAACTTAACTTCAAACGCGCCTGAAACAAAAACAAAAGCTCGCCTTAAACGCAGAATGAAACGCGCCACTACACTCTCTAGTGCGTCTCCGACTCGTTTAAATAAAAACAAAATCGCGATATCTTTTTGCAAATGCGTCTTGACAAAAAGGAGCCGGGCACACGCGTATAGTCTGATGCGCACATTTCATTTCATACGTGTCTGCCTATATTTTTGACGCGTTTTCGGAAATCCTCACGTTTTGTTGTTTTTGTAATCGTGTCTTTTTTTAAAACAAGCGGCAGAGCAGACCCGCTAACTAGCGTCTATTTATTTTGCTGCGTCAGAAATCGGCGCGTTTTCGGTGCAATTTCGACACGTCCTTATGTTAAGTTATTTCTAGTCTGTACTGTATAACCACATCTTTGGTATTAAAGGAAAAAGCGAAGTTTGAAGTTTATATCTTAATTTGAGTAATGGCCATTTTGGTTCGTGGAAATAAATGAAATGCAATCCCATCAGTCATGAAAGAAAGCTCATTTCCAAGTTAATCGCTGAATTTGTTCTCTAACTATCATGTTCACAAAACATAAGAGCGAATGTTGTAAAATCATACAATATGGGCCATTTTGTTTTATAAAAAATTTGATGAAATCATTTAATCCCATAAGTTGCCTTAATAGGAGGAGACTATATTTCAAGTTTCAAGTTAATCTGAGAATTTATAAACAACTTATTCAGTTCAGTTATTCATCATACACAGATATGATGAGTGTAAAATTATGCAATGGTGGCCATTTTGTTTACGGAATTGGATTTAATTCACATCGGTTGTCTTAATAGGAGGAGACCATGTTTCAAATTTCAAGTTAATCTGTGAATTTGTTACTGTGTTCACAATATATGCAGGTATGAATAATGTAAAGTAAAGCATTGGTGGCCATGTTGTTTTATGAAACTTGGTGAAATTCAATCCCATCCATTGTCTCAAAGGCAGGATTTGTTTGTTTGTTTGATCAGCATGGTTTTGCAGTGAAAAGCATAGTGTAATAATTTTAAAGAAACAAATATCAAATTTACATGGACATAAATGTTGCGATCAAAACTCAAAAATGGATAAAAAAAAATATAGTCAAAATGGGCCAAGGGTTCCAATAAGACCTGAAATCTACAGGATTACTAACAGTTGACATGGAATCCATCCCATGATTTTATCACTGGATTAAACAACATAAATAACAATTACCTTCATCTACATTCAAATTGTCTTTTACTGATGTTCTATAAAAACGCAAGCTTAATTTTTTTGCCAAGTTTTCAGCTTCTTCCCTGTGAATAAAAACAGACAATTCAAAAAGTCAATAACATTTTCATATTTAAAATGATCTCATTTGTCAAATTTTTGTTTTGGGTTTTTTAAACTTATAAACCTTATAAACCTATATTTATATCAGTGTTTTTCTAGTTGTTACAATGTGTTTTTTAATCTCTGCAAATAACTACATTTGTTTTCCAGCATTCCTTCGATATTAGATAATGAGTTATAATTATTTTATTTTTCAACACAAAAAACCCAATACTTTTTTTTTTAGGAGAGTGTTTTTTATTAAAACAGAGAAAATATTTCAACAGTCTTAAGTTATCACTATTTGGAGAGAACCCTACTAAGCTACACATATCCATTACATATTAAATAATGGGCTTTCATAGGCTGAGTTGGTATGGGGTTGGGCTGAGTGTGGTATGGGGTTGGGCTGAGTGTGGTATGGGGTTGGGCTGAGTGTGGTATGGGGTTGGGCTGAGTGTGGTATGGGGTTGGGCTGAGTGTGGTATGGGGT
>JAVFBX010234046.1:0-20251 GCA_034783855.1 Mopalia kennerleyi | reverse complement strand
TCCATCCATCCATCCATCCATCCATCATCCATCCATCCATCCATCCACCCACCCACCCATCCATCCATCCATCCATCCATCCATCCATCCACCCACCCACCAACCAACTAATCAATCAATCAATCAATCAATCAATCAATTAATCAACCTGAACAACAAGCACATTTGCCACTTGTTAGCTAAACAAACATTACGCCAGGTAATCGATATGTTACCTTGGTTTTAGTGGGATACCATTGCCTTTAGTATCCCTCTCATATAAACTAGATTTACCTGGTTGTATAGAAACAAGGGCTCCTCATCACTATGTGTGTATCGACCAGTAGCCTGGCTGTGTTGAAACCCACGTTAGACGGTCATATCTCTCTCCATTCCGAACAAACGCCATCTGACTGATAAAAACGTCTATACATATTGATTCGCCGTTGGCATAATGAAGGTAAGTCTTACAAACTAGGTTGGCAATCATTACCATTTTCAGCTTCTAAAAATGAACAGAACAGAATTGAGTTATTTATTTCAATACGATGTTCGAATCAAGCAGATTCATTTTCATTTCTTCCCAAACTAAAACAATGGAGTACTGTATACTGTAGGCCCTATACTATATTGACCTGAACTCGTGATATTACCCTGGATCTATGTGTTCTCTCAAATTCAAATTATCAGGTAAGGGATACATTTCGCAGCAGGTAATAGAACAAACAAAAAACATAACAGAGAATGCAATTTACGACAGCAGAAAAGGTCAGCATAAAAATACATATGTTATTTAGTGACATGTCGGCGCATATATTTTAGGTTAGGCCTTTAACAAGCATCTTATTATTAGATTTGTGGGTCTACAGAGACGGGCGGGAGAATTGGGAAGGGGGATAAGGTTATCATTCAAACGCTTCTTTCGCTTAAATTTATCTCGCCACACCCAAGTGAATCCGAGTAATTCATGGAAATCGATCGACCTGAGTGCATTGACGGCGAGTAATGGAAAGTTGTATTATTTTCAGAAAGCAGAATCTGAGGCTGTATAAATAGTGGCCTGTATTGCAAGCCATTTTATCACTTCAATCTTTATTCTACATATGTTGAATTCTTTTTCACATGTGTTGAATTCTTTTTCACATATGTAAATTCTTTTTCACATATGTAAAATAAATTACTTTCTTTTACAAACGTGATTTTTTTTACTTTTGTGAAAAAGATTTCAGATATGTGAAATAATATTTATTTTGCATACGTTGGAAAGATTTTAACTTATGTGATAAACAATTCAACATAAGCGAAGAAGAATTCAACATATAATACAAAAACGTTTATTTTACATATGTGGAAATCTTTGTCCCTTGTGTAAAAAAAGGGTTGGTGGAACGTTTTTGTAGATATGTGATTTTTCCCCTCACAGCCTATATTTAGAGGTAATAATTTTTTCAAAAAGTACAATCTGATAAGAAGCACATCCACCCTCTGAGTGTCGCAATGCATTTGTTATTTTCTGGCCAAGAATAAGTCAGGGAACTTGAACTACATTTCTTTTATAGGCGATTCCGTAGTAAGACTAACTATATACGTCTGATTCGTCGGGAAAATAAACTGATGTACACTACAATAAAAATACTGAACAAGAATAAACCCGTCGTCTGATAATATTCACTCTCTATTTGTCACCGTTATTGTCATTTTTCGGAATAGAAAGCTTGGTTTTATTTTTCAATCGTTGTTTGCTGTTGGCAGTCTGCGCTTTGCTTTGTTGCTGTAACATGCTGTTGTAATCTCGCTGATCAACTCTCTCGACTTGGGAGTGTGTCCCGCTGAGGTCAAACTTGATCAGCCTGTGCTTTCGCTTAGCCCGTCAGCGGAATATACTCCTATCATCTTTGCGGTTTATACCAACGACGACTACAATCCCACGACGACTACAGAAATAGCGTATACGTCGTGGGATTTGTGTGCAAAATATGGTCAAGATTGTACTGGATTCAACAGTTGGAGTTCTTCTTAGTGGCTTTATTTACACTACACAATAACAACATAACTTATAGACATATTTATTTACAGCACACAATAAAACCATAAATCATAGAATTATAAAATTATAACAAACATATAGTTAAATAGCTTTATTTACAGTATAAATTATGTAATAGCTCTTCGTACAGACACAATAACATATCATAGACATTATATTTAAATCAATACGCGACAGCATCCACATATTGCATGACTGTTTTTCCACCAGAGACCAGGTTAGCCTCCATTTTATAAAGCCTGGTATCGATGTCTCTGTAACGACGATGTTTGGCCGGCTTCTAATTGAAGCTGTTTCACCTCGTTTGCTGCCTGTTCTGTTTTGAAAACATCCATTATCTCAAATAAGTTGTGATGGGTCTTCTTGTCAATTTATTAAGTTTACAATGCCACTTTTCCAAGTGATTGGTTGTCCTGACCACTTTGGTTTCATAATGGTTCCACATTGCAACGGGAAAGTTGACTTCAAGCCATGTCTCCGTTACATAGTCAGCAAATAATCTAAGTGCCGGGGACTCTGGCGCATCTTCTAGAGCCTCAAAGATACCGCAAGATACCTGAGAACAACAGACAGAGCAGCAGCACGCCGCACAAGTCGGTAAGAATCTTCGTCGGTCTGGTAGGTCCTGGACAGTCCCAAATTTGGGACGTTTCTCCAGATGCATTGTCCGTAATGGAAGAAAAAGCCTTGCAGTATTACGTTAGGGAAAATCTGTAATTAAAAAAATTAAATGCAATTCATATTCTCTATAGCTTGGAGAACTCCTCTGTACAGCTAAAAAATATTTTTAAAAGTAACAGTATTCTTACCTCTCAACTTGCCATAAAAAACAGAGCCACGCTATACTTAATCCCCCACCCGCTGGTTAATTTAATAAATCCAAGAAAATAAGAAATGTGAAAAACATAGTTCTTGTTCTATATACCGTACTATAGTCGATATAAGATACGTATTCGCATCTTTAAGTTCTTGCCGTCATTTAAGATGGGAACCCCCACAGATGTTGCTGATTTTGACAAATTGATGGCAAATGCAAAACGTTGTCTGAGGATGCACGGGGTCGAATTGAAACTTAACCGCTGGAAACCTTACAATGTACCGGCCTGGGAGAGGGACACGATATCCGTACTTCCAACAGGCTACGACAAAGCTTAAGTTTCCAAGTTTTGCCAAGGATGCTATCATATATATCAAATATTGAAATTAGCGGCCTTGTAGACTTATTTGATTCATTTGCAATTTGTACTAGAGGTGTAGGCCTACTGGCACTATATGTGTATTGAAATGGATATATCAATTGAAATACAAACATGCAGACAAATCTCCAAGAATGTTACATGAATATCACCATGACAGGGCACAGTCCCAACTTAATGTTTACTTTTGATTTAACATTGTACTTCAGGTTATTTCACTTATATGACGGCGTGCCATCGTGAGACCAATAACTTTCGGAATAGGTAACATCTTAATTTTGGTTAAATTAAGACTCGATCCTCGGCTGGGTGTATAGGCATATAACTTGCCATTTGATGTTTTTTAAAAATATTTCTAGGACCGACCCGCGGTTATGTTAAACTCGTGTGAGAAATAGAACATACGGTGTTTATTGATCTGTACATGCGAGTCTATTCATTAAACAAAGTTAAATCAAGAGAACCAAACCATAGACATTTTTCTCTCAAAAGGTCACATTTACAATAAAGCCCAAACACGTGTTCTTGTTTCAATACAAAGCTATACCACGACCTACCGGAAGTATTGTGAAGTCCATCCACGCTGTGATGCGACAAGCGTGCGCGCTGAAAGCTGGTTTCAGAAATATTTAAAGCCAGGCCAGATTGCTCGGTGATACATGTACCTTAGAGCTGTAATCTCCGCATGAAATCGAGGTACATGTAGGTCCGCGAATAACGTTTAGAATATGGCACATCCCCAGGGAATGGTCCTTCTGCAGCGAGGTTACAACAAAGCAAAGCGCAAACTGTCAGAATCATATAGTGACTTATAGGCCACACAGTCCAATAACGGCTGAAACACGAAGTCAGGCTTTGTATTCTGAAAAATTGCGGTGACAAATTGAGAGTGAATATTAAATCAGGCGACATGGAATTCTTATTTAATATTTTTATTTTAGTCTACATCAGTTTATTTTTTACTATAAATCAGACGTATTAATGCTCAATATGAAATCGAACGCGATTGTAGCTAGGCCTGTAAAATAAATAGAGGATATTACATGAGTGATCCAGGATATCGCATTTATCAAACGAGTGAGGTAATTTCTATTGTACCGAGCCTCTGGCGAGGTACAATATTGCAATCTTGCAATGATTGGCTCTCATTGCAAGACAAAATGTGTCAGTATCCAATTAAAACTTCCGATCAGTTATATCACCGGGTGACATAACTTTAAATTATGTCACTCATATTATTTCACTGACAATGGCCAAAGTATGGGATAAAAATTCTTATTAAACTAATAAATAGGCCTATAACTCAAAAAGATATAAATAAAAAACAGAGATAATTAGTGTGAAGAACTATCACACTAGTCTGAACTATACTTAGCGTCTTCAATATTTTAAGTTTACAATGGTGTTGGTGTTTTGTGGTTGCAAAAAACTATAACTTTCGCAATACTGAATTAATTTTAACGGTAATATTATCTATATGGTTTCTCCAACTATTGGAAATGTCACACGTAAAGTTTACATTGTAATTCATTATCTATATAAACCTTCAAAGGAAATCAAAATATTAAATGTAAACACCTACTTTTAAAATTTTACCGAAGTACAACCCCTCTTATCTTTACTGGGGAGGGGTCAGTGTTAATAGAAGAGCCACGTAAAACGTTCCACATGCGCATTAATATATGAACCGGATGCATCGTACGCGCGATTTAATTTTACGTGCACGTATTTTATCTTGCTTGCACGCGAGGGAATTGTTCATTGGCGCGATTTTTTCGCGCGTGCACGCGAGGAAAACACGCGCCAACGGACAAAAACTCGCGTGTTTTCTTCACATGCACGTATTTTGTCTTACGTGCACGCGAGGGATTTGTCCATTGGCGCGATTTTTCTCGCGTGCACGGGAGGAAAACTCGCGCCAACGGACAAAAAATCGAGCGTTTTTTTCACGTGCACGTATTTTGTCTTACGTGCACGCGAGGGAATTGTCCATGGGCGCGAGTTTTTCTCGCGTGCATGCGAGGAAAACACGCGTTAATGGACAAAAAACTCGCGCCAACGGACAAAAACTCGCACGTTTTTTTCACGTGCATGCTTGTTTTCGAACACACTAGGTCCTCGCGTGCGCGCGAGATTCCATAACACATGCATGTGAAGATTTGTCACGTGTACGCGAAATTTATTACGTGAACGTGCGTGCATGCGTTCGCACATGCTCGTGTCCGAAATCAGCCATACGCGTGTTAAAATCTCGCGTGCACGTAGAGTTTGAATAAGGGCGAGATAGCGAGATGGCGAGTGGCCGCTATCAGCCACCATAGACAATAGCGAAATAAAGAAACTTTCTGTGTCTATTTTTCTCGTCAATTTTAACGAAAAACTTGCTACGCAATTGGGGGCGCTTCGGCTTTGTGGATGGACCTTGTAGATCAATCACTTGTATCTTGATCCTGACAGGCCTGCCGTCAGTTAATAGCGTATGAAAAACTGACGGTACAATTTCATCAAAAAACGCCTTGTGAATTGAGATTTTTTAATCCATGCTTCACAAAAAAAAAATATATATTTTGGTGAAATGCAATCCCATCCTTCGTCTTAATAGCAGAAACCTATATTTCAAGTTAATCTGGCAATTTGTTACAGCGTTATCGTCACTATATTATTGTAAAATTATGCAAAGACGACCATACTGTATTTTAGAATTTGGTGAAATGCAATCATATACGCTGTCTTTATGAGAGGTTTCGGACCAATTGGTAAATTTTTCTCAAGTTATCATGTTCACAATACATAGGCGTAAATATTGTAAACTTTTGGTAAAGGTGGCCATTTTGTTATAAGGGATTTGGTGAAATTCAATTACACCGATTGTCTTAGGGCCAAAGAAGACGTAGAAAATTTCAAGATGCGCACTGATTGTTTGAAAATCATCGCAAATCTAGGATAAATGGGCAAGTTGCCATTTTATCTTCATGACAAATGGAGAAACATAGTTCACCTTGCCCATATTCAGTGTCAGATGGTATGTGTTTTCCAATCCAGTCCAATCCGTTTAAGAAGAAGCTCGTAAAGCTCTAAATCCATTAACGTAGATAGATATTATGAGTAAAGACATTAATAATGGCAAAATTCCCTGCAATAACAGTTAAACAACAGTTGAGAGCAAGCGTCCATATTACACAAATTACCGTGGACAACCAAACACAATGAAACGCTTAACAATCACTGGGTTCCCAATGAGCAGCCTGAATGAAGGAACGGAATTAGACTGGCCAAGAGCATACAATTTTACTATTACGCCTATGTCTAAGCAGCTAATACGTCACCTTAAAGATATCAACATACTGGAAATTTTTTTGAGGCTATAACGTCGCAGATGCTTAAACCCCTTATAATTTAAAGATAGTTCTGAAAGAAAACCTCATGCTGCACACACGACCTTAGGGTGGATTATCTGGAACTTGGTAAGGAAAAGATAGGATCCATGTTCTTATTTTCTGGTGAAAAAACGGAAGTTATAATTGTGATGGAAATTAAACAACTGAATGAATTTGATAGACGGGTAAGAAAATCAATTAATATTGTCTTCGCAGAAAGGCTTATTGATAGGCAACAGCTTAGGAAGATAAGGGTTTCCTGGACCAAAATGGCCACTACTCTATTGGTCTACCTTTCAAACAGGAAGACGTAAAACATCCGGTGAACAAGTTTCAAGTCGTGCAACGTCTTCAAGGATTAAGGAGTAAAATTCAGAGGACCCTAACATTTGGCACCAAGTTTATATCTAAGATCCTGGAAAAACAGTACTAGAAGAAGCTACAAAGGATACAGAATCCAACCCAGTGGACTGTACTTCACATCCATGGATCATCCATTGTTTCGGAAACAGACACAATGGCCAAAGTAACCAACCGAATTGTTAAGAGTACCAGATGACTGCCACGATGTTGATGTCAGTATGGCTACGGCTGAATTCAAACCAGATCGATGGCCAAAGTAACTGACCGAATCGGTAGGATTACCAGATGACTGTCAGGATGTTTAAGTCAGTATGACTACGACTCAATTCAAATCAGACTTGCTGAAGCAATTTTCTGGTATAGGAAGAGGGTTACGGCCTGGATGATACCATTTTGTTACCACCAGTACCACCTAGCTTTTCAACGCAGACTTAGAACTTTGTGATAAACACGCGCCATCTCTATCTTTCTAGGCAGTCACGAGACGGCGCCCTACTTCTAGTCGCAGTAACGAAACATCCACCTGCTAAAAAAACTGAAAATGTGTAATATGGGTCAACCTTTTTTTAAAATAAATTTTGATTTAAGAATAATGAAATTTGTTAGTATCTTTAAAAAAGGAATTGCGTTGATCTACAGCTGCATGGCATCATAGCATAGTCCCGGTGTTTTTATACAGCTGTAATTTGTCTGGCTACGACCGCACAATTTTATGCCGTTGTAGCGAATATCACTACATTTAAAGTGGTCCTGGTGTATGATCAAGCGGGCTGTACGTAAAGCATGGAGGTACGATGGCTTCCGGTTTTAATCAAATGAGATGATACCTGCCAAGAGAAACTTGAAACAGCGTGTGGCTATGTCCCACAGGTTTATCCTGGATTTGCAATTGACAGATTCAAATTTGAATAGACAAGTTAGCTACAATGAAGACGAACAGAAACAAAGGAATACCGAACGACTGAAAAGAGCCAAGCAAATGTCCATCGATAACATCACCGCTGATCTTTTACGAATCGCTGAAACTGGACGTCGATGCAGAAGTTCAAGGCTGTGTATGATTCTCTCGGGGACACTGTACAGGAAACATCACTAATCAACCAAAGACAGGAACCTTGATCCCATATGAGTGGATGGCCGGTTAGACTAGGGAAGGCCGATTTTCCGTTTGATTCCTCGCACCCAATTGTGTTACCGGATTAATCAGTTATCTTCAAGCTAATTATCGATGGGGAAAATACCATCCTCGCCACTCTACACAGACGGCATTGGAATGATTGGATCTTTGGATCTTTGGCGCTTCATGTCTCATCAAAAGAATTGTCTCGAAAAGCGTCACATGCAGACGATATAAGTCTCTAGTTGGTCACCAAACTTGCCAAATGTCGACAACGCTATAGTCTCCATTCTGCTTTCGAGGTCAGACGATATTTTACCCCCATGAATATTTTACACTTCTTAAAAAAATGCAGAAGTGGAAATAGACGAAACTTTGCGGCTGGAAATCATACACTTGTTATGTAATCAACCCCAAGAACCTCGGGGGCCATTGATAGAACCGTTGATGCTATCAAGGATGAGAAAGGTCCCAAAAGAACTGTCAAAGTGACAACCAAGATGCATACATTGGTCCGTCCACTTGCGAAACTTTTTCCACTTCTTTAGCTGACGACCAATAAGTTTGTGCTTACTTAACAAACGATGTATTCAAATCAGTCTTACGTGGTTTGGTCTTTGTTCAGAAAAGTTTAGTATCGTTCATCTAAATGTCTCGAAATTAGAGGGCCTTTATGTAAGGACCAAAGAAGACTTTTTATAACATGTTTTCGAATTGTATTTGTTATGTATGTATACATATTGCGTTTAGCGATACAAGGAAGATAACTCTATGCGAAAATCACACATTTTCATGGAGAACTGGAAGAGCTCCACATCTGCTTTTCGTCCCTAGGTTTATAAAACGCCAATTTATACTGGTATCAATCCAAACGAGTGGTTGTGATTCCTAATACGCTACTGTACGGGCAGGGCTGTATAAATATAATTATCTAGATTTCCGCAGCATTGTCGTGTCACAATTCTTTGGTGGATTCTCGTAGATAATAGGAAGCTATATATATTCCAAGTTTGAAGTTAATCGTTAAATTTATTATGAAATACAATTCCATTTGTCGTCGTGACAACAGGAAGCTACATCCCAATTTTGATTTTTTGTTTGTTTGTTTGATTAAGGTTTAACGTCGTACTCCAAGGTATTTCACTTATAAGACGACGGATTGTCTACTTAACAGTTAACACTGCTCCTTGCCTAATTACTGTGGAAAACTTGGACGAAACCTTGTAAAAACCACCCGCGCGATTGCCGGAGCCATATCGTGTGACTCACAGCTAATGTTCGACAGGCGGACTCGATCCCGTGAAAGGTAAATCGGATTAGTAAGCACACCGCTACAACTTATCCATGGCCGCGGGTCGCCTAAGTTTAAAGTGAAACCGTTAATTGTTTTCGAGCTAAAGTACTCGCAAAAATTTGTGACGCACAGACGGAATGATGACGGTCGCTGGGTTTCATTTCTAAGTCTTCCCCCCTCTCCTTACTATAATAGCGCGAGAAAAAAAGAGTAGCTGACTCCGTTGCGATCAATGTTAATGTCAACTTCAATGACGAGATATCACCATAGAGTCGAATCTCGACGATGGTTATTTCACTCACATAATGCCAACTCATTGGTTGAAGAGAACCACAATCGATATCACTGGCAGCACATAGGCCAGAACCAAATCACAAGGCGCAATAGAAATACATCTCGAGCAGATCGGCTTCGTGTTTCCCCTTAGAACCGAAGGCACCTCGGCAATATGAAGCTCACTCCCAACCTTCCGCTTCAACTTAAGGTTTGTTTGTTTGTTTGATAGAGGTTTAACGCCGTGCTTAAGGTTATTTCACTCACATGACGGCGTACCAGCCCAATGGGTGAAGGAAACCACCCCCGACACCACGGCAACAAACAAAGACATCACAGGACAAATACAGGACACTCACAGTACAATACAAAGACATCACAATCAGATCGGCTTCCTATTTCCCTTTAGCTCTGAAAGCACCACGGCAACAGGAAGCTCCCTCCAACCACTCAATTTTAGGAGTTACAATAGCAAGATAATGATAACAGACAGCATGACCTTGTCGCTATGTCAATCGGTATATCGTCACGGATATTGTAAAACATGAACAATAAAAGGTAGTATTCTATTTGTTTATTTCAACTGCATCAGATAAATAAGAATTGCGTTAATTTCCAAAAACACAAAAGTTACCGGAGGATAAATGGGGTTACTGAACACAAAGAACTTGTTTTTGGAATAAACGCGGCAGGACAGTTGGGGATTGGATAGTTGTCCATAATACAGTTGTTACCAGAATAAATATTTATTACAAGACAAGGAGTTGGGAGTTGATTTTGAGTTAATTTTAAATAGCTTGTGGAAAAGACAGCACAAGAGTACAGTCAGTCCGAATTAAATAAAGCAAAATCTAGTGGAAATAACGTATGTCAACTGAGAACAATGAAACAATAGTTGGGTGATCAAGCTTTACAATGTTAATATCAGAACGGCACATATCACCTGTAATGTTATACCGTGAGGAAAACCTTCCACACAGGCCCGTAATACTAGTAGTTGCTATACATCTTTTCGCTGTTGGCGATGTTAACCTGAACAATTATTTGGTTCAAGTCGCAAACTGTAGGTCATAGCAAAGCACAACCCGTGTCTTTCCGATATATTGGGGTTGTCTGGCATATGCTAGTTAATTAAATATTAACTTGCCAGCACAGGAGAGAACGAGCTTGAAGTTGAACACGAACTTCCATTCAACTAATAACCTTGCTGTTCTTGTTACATAACTGACCTTAGCAGTGTATTAAAAGGGTAACGCTCCACTTTAACTGATAGCCTATTTAATGAAGACCGGTGTAGGGAGGTTCGACTTCACAGATAACATACAGAAACATGGATTTCTGGGGTAATGGAAATAATATATCAATAATACATGTACTACAAAATATAAGGACTCCTATATTAGCATCAAACATGTGATGACACACACACATCAAAAAACCAGGGACTGTACAGGTTAGATTTTTAAAAAAAACAGAAAGAAACGAAAACAGGAAAATTGCGAAACAAATTTGACATTCTATAGGAAATAGATTTTGATTGGAACATCTAAAACACGTAGGAAATGCAAGAATGCAACAACTCTAGGCTAGTATACAAATTGTACAGCCACTGCTATATATGTATTTATATCAAAGACTTTCTACACCGCTTAACTTACATGATATGTACAAAGGCAAAACAAAACATGATAACGATGGGAGTTGACAGGTTAATTTTCACACTAGTCTTGTTCTTAAGAAACGACGGGAAAATGGATCACATGCTCCGTTAATTATATAACTTATATATTTTTATTGCAGAGAAAGAAAATGATGCTTGCCTTCAACCAATTTAATTAGTTATAATTATTTGAACAATAAAAGTGCACAGACAAGTCAGTCTTGCAGTAAAAATCAGCCAAATTGGACTGTATCTCCTTTTAAAGCGATTGGTTGCTTGCTTGTTTTTTTACGCCATGCTCAAGGGTATGTTGCTGACAAGATGATAGTGTCAGTAAATGATTCTAGTACAACCAAAAAAAAAATGTATTTTATATTTTTGCTGCAAAATTGATCTCCCTCAATTGTAAAGTACAGACTATATTGTTATGCTATAAACAAACTGTTTTACCTATTCTGTTTATTCGGTCATAACCATTTATGTACAATCAGTAAAAAATTGCTACCGGTTGGATCCTCCAAATGTTAGTATTAAACAATTTACACCCAAATATCCACTAGTTCTAACCATTTATACCCCAGAATGCATATATTAATATTGCAATAAACATAAAACAAAAGTGAAATAAAATATTCTTAAGTTATGTGCAATGGCACAAAATATAATTATGCTGGAAATTAAAATATCAAAATCTAGATTTATCGATTTCAAAAAGTTTGAAACACAAGCATTGCCGTCTTTGCTAAATTTAGTTTGTCTTAAAATTGCAATTGTTTTTGGAATTTCAAGCTTACTAGATGGTAAATTGCCAGTTGAAAAGTTTTTAACAGTTAATTTCACGTTGCTTTCAAATCAGCTTCAGCTGGAAACTTCTGAAATAGACTACATAATAATCTCTGTAATGGGCTCCTGTTAATCTGTTCTCTGGATAATCCTAACTGAAAAGAGCAGGTAAATAGGACAAATACTCTACTTCCCTGCCCTGGCCAGTAAATCTAAACTACCACACTGTACAAATAGATCTACAATATAATACACTTGACACTATTTCCATCTCTAATATCTGATATAATCTGGTCCAGTGAATCGGAATGACTAGTTCTTAACACCTTAATCTTTTAATCCAAAAATCTACGGTTAGGGTTGGCTCCAAACAACACTTCTCTTAATGCAGGCAACATCTGAAACAAACGAAAGAGTCAATGTTATTAACGAGTAGCTTAATTTTGATTTAGTTCCAATTATTTGTAAAGTTAGTTCAATACTTCAATGTGATATTTATTCCATAATTAACTTATATGACGATTAACTAATGATAAATCCATCTCCAGCACAACTATTAACAGTGAAGTGTTTTACTGTGAAAATATTACTGTTCCTCCAGTGTTAAGAAAAGACAGTGTGACTAAGCTGGATCTATACTGGCCTTAGTCATTTCGAAAGAGGGTGACATTTATTATTTCATTTCATATCATTTATTCACTAGATGTATGATTATTTGAATATTTACAATTGCAATGTACACTTAAAAAAATAAATATACATATTAAATTATTGAAAATATTTTTGTTATTTCATTTCATATCATTTATTCACCAGAAGTATAATATGAATATTTCCAATTACAATATACACTTAAAAGTAAATAAGAATTAAATTATTGAAAATATTTTTGTTGTTTTTATGAAAAAAGAAAAGTTTATTTGCAGGGGAGCAAAAGTATTTCAAAATTAAAGAAAGATTTGTTCATCAAGACACACAAAAAATTCTTTTTCAAGAAAACTTGAACCATTGTACCCCAAAATTGTACAGTACAGTACTGTATGGCAACTGGCTTACTGTAGAGTTGAGGAGAGTTTCCTAAAGGAGTTATCTCCCCTGGGTGGGACAGATCAGGGGAAATAACTCTAATATTTTACCTGTTGGCTGATTAAATCCAGACGACTATCCAACGTATTCTCTACCTTGATCTTACCATTCTGTGCCAACAGTTCAATTCCACCAGAACTGTGAACAAAAATAGTGATCTATATTTAATACAGCGAAATAAATCCACACCAAACCAAGCCCCATTTACAGGTTTAAGGAAAAAACAATTGTTAAAAGGGAATTAATGAAATTGGACTGTACATGCATAATATTTTAAAAGAGAAAATGGTCACACAGTGGAGTTTAATGTGTGGAGAACTTGTATAGTTATATGTACATGGAACTGCATAAAAATATTAAAATACACGTTAAATTTGAAAGTTTATTTGCATTAAATACACATTTTAAGTTATTGACATCCTTGTGTGTTAAGCTAAAGAGAAAGATAAACAAGACCAGGAAGCAGATAAGGACCCTGTTCTATACCCCAAAACAGCTTGTACTCACAGTTCAGGACTGAGAAAGTTTTCTGCATCTACGGTCACCTTGACATCCTTGTTAGCTACTGATTTATATTGTGGTATGCACTTGTTGACAGAATTCTGAAAAAGGAGCAAAATGGAATTTAAAAACTTTATGAAGTAATAAGAAATAGTGGTATTTGAAGAGTTCTGTTGAGTTGAAGAAAGGGAAATGCTAGCAAAAAACATAAAGTGAGCTTGAGTATTGCTTTGTTTAATTGATCAACGTTTAACACCGTACTTTAGGTTATTTCACTCACGTGACAGCGTGCCAGCCCAATGGTTAAAGGAAACCATCTCGATGGCACTGACAACAAATACAGACAAGATGGGACAAATACAGGACAATCATATTACACAATACACAGTCATCACATCAGATCCTCTTCCCTTTACCCATTTAGCTCTGAGAGCACCAGGCAAAGCATTTTATGACTGAAGTCAAAATACTAAATTTGAGATTTTTTCCACTTGTCTGAATCTACTTTGAAAGTAATACCTGCAATTGTGACTTACTTACACTATAAGAATTATGCTAAACTATAAAATTTTAAAATTCAAAACTTAGTAATGTCAGGAGCTTTAAACATTTTGACTAAGTATAAAACAGCTTTTTGGAATCGGTCCTAGGACAACAGGAAGCTCCCTTCAGCCATCCACACTGAGACTGACTACATGAACTGTAAGCCGAATGTTCCAGCAAGTGTTAAATTTTCACATTTTTTTAGTGGGATGTACTCATAGTACTGTTCAGGCCAGATAGAAGTGTGCCGATTCATGTGTATGTTAATGTCATTCTTTTTCAAATCTTGTTCCTTTTTCACATCTTTGTACTGTTCAGGTCAGACAGAAGGTACATATACCTCCGCAAAATTATTCATTAGTTGAAAAATATTTATAATTTTCTGTACAAAAGCAGGGTGCCCCTTAATCAACTGACATACACTTTCTACGAAATATTGGTGAATATTTGTTGAATAAAAGCAAACAGAAAACGATATGGCATGAAAAGTCCACCATACAAAAAGAAAAAAAAAAGAAATTAGATCCAACAAGACCATGAAAGCTATCCACACAGCAAGCACACTACTTTCAAAATCCATGTGTACAATTGTATCTACTACTTTCAAAATCACTGTCTACAATTGTATCTAATACTTTCATATTTACCGTCTACAATTGAATTTACTACTTTCAAAATAGCTGTTTACAATTGTATCTACTTCTTTCAAAATCCCTGTCTACAATTTTATCTACTACTTTCAAAATCCCTATGTACAATTTTATCTACTACTTTCAAAATCCCTGTCTACAATTGTGTTTATTACTTTCAAAATCCCTGTCTACAATTGTATCTACTACTTTCAAAATCCCTGTCTACAATTTTATCTACTACTTTCAAAACTCCTGTATACAATTGTATTTACTACTTTTAAAATCCCTGACTACAATTGTATCTACTACTTTCAAAATCCCTGTCTACAATTGTATCTACTACTTACAAAATCCCTATGTACATGTACAATTTTATCTACTACTTTCAAAATCCCTGTCTACAATTGTATCTACTACTTTCAAATTCCCTGTCTACAATTGAATTTACTACTTTCAAATTCCCTGTCTACAATTGTATCTACTACTTTCAAATTCCCTGTTTACAATTGTATCTACTACTTTCAAAATCCCTGTCTACAATGGAGCTACTACTTTCAAAATACCTGTTTACAATTGTATCTACTACTTTCAAAATACCTGTTTACAATTGTATCTACTACTTTCAAAATCACTGTCTACAATTGTATCTACTACTTTCAAAATACCTGTTTACAATTGTATCTACTACTTTCAAAATACCTGTCTACAATTGTATCTACTACTTTCAAAATACCTGTCTACAATTGTTTCTACTACTTTCAAAATCCCTGTCTACAATTGTATCTACTACTTTCAAAATACCTGTCTACAATTGTATTTACTACTTTCAAAATACCTGTCTTCAATTGTATTTACTACTTTCAAAATACCTGTCTATAATTGTATCTACTACTTTCAAAATCCCTGTCTACAATTGTATCTACTACCATCAAAATCCTTGTCCACAATTGTATTTACTACTTAAAAAATCTCGGACTACAATTCTATCTTCTCACTCTCCTAATCATTTAGTTGTTTGAGTGTATTGTTTGAGGTTATTCTCCTGTTTTCATGACAACATGTAAAATGTAGTGATTTTAACTAGCAAAAGTACTACAGAGACCAAACCAACCTTGACTAAATCCAAGTCTTGTTGTCGACATCTGATTGTCACATGAGCTTCTAACAGCAAAGTTAGACCCTGTAATAACAAAATAAAGTTCTTCTGCACACTTCATTTTAATTTGGTAGGGTAAATCTCTACGTATAGTAAATCCATATTGTACAATGTTCAACACAAAGTTAGTGTAACTAAGTATTGTCATTGTACAATGTTCAACACAAAGTTAGTGTAACTAGTTAATATTATTGTACGATGTTCAACACAAAGATAGTGTAACTAGTGAATATTATTGTACAATGTTCAACACAAAATTAGTGTAACTAGGTATTGTTATTGTACAATATTCAACACAAAGTTAGTGTAACTAGTTAATATTATCGTACAATATTCAACACAAAGTTAGTGGAACTAGTTAATATTATCGTACAATATTCAACACAAAGTTAGTGTAACTCGGTATTGTTATCGTACAATGTTCAACACAAAGTTAGTGTAACTAGGTATTGTTATAGTAAATGTTCAACACAAAGTTAGTGTAACTAGTTAATATTATCGTACAATATTCAATACAAAGTGAGTGCAACTCGGTATTGTTATTGTACAATGTTCAACACAAAGTTAGTGTAACAAGGTATTGTTATAGAACAATGTTCATCACAATTGTTTGATTGGGGTTTAACGTCGTACTCAAGGGTATTTCACTTATATGACGACGAACTGTCCTCTTCATACTTGTTCCTTGCCCTAATATGGTGGAAAACCGGGAGGAAACCTCGTAAAGACCACCCCTGCAACTGCAGGAGCCACATCTTGTGATTCACTCATATAACGGAGGGTCGACAGACGGACTCGATCCCATGAACGATACATCGAAGTAGGCATTAGAAAGCGCACTCGCTAACCACTATGCCACGGCCGCGGGCCTGTGTTCAACACAAAGTTAGTGTAACTTAAATATTCTTTGAAACCAGAAACCTGTGACATATCCTGGTACATGTAAGGTACGTACCTGGCTAATTAAGCCTTCAATCAGTTGAGCATATTTACCCTGGTCCTTTGTCACCAGACCAAGTCGCTGTCTTGCTACCTCCAACATACCCTGAAACAAAGGATCAAAAATCTCATTATTCATTTTCCTCTCAATATTGTACATGAAATTTTGTTTCCTTCTTCCTTGTTCAATTTAGTTTTGATAAAGGTTATTTCAGTTATGTAATAGGTTGGCATCTAAATGTTGAAATGAAATGCTCTACAGATCACTGATTGATTGTTTGATTGACTGGTGCTAATAATGCCCCAGGTTATTTCACTTTGAGCCAGTTGAATGGCTAAATTGGCGAAGGAAACCTCTTACCCATCTCATTGAAAAGAAGCAAGAGAATCACAGGACCCATGATGTGGGGAGGTAACACAGTTGAGTTAATTAACAATTAAAGACATCACAATTAGCCCCTCAGCTCAGAGCTAAACAAGCCACTGAAAGTTCCCAATAGTGTTGTTTTTTTTTGCTTGTCTTTTATTCACTGCACTTTATTTAACACATTTTTCGCTTGATGACTGACATTCAACTGTTTATTAGTTTTGATTGTTCACTTTTGACGGTTTACACAGACAGTCCAGTTGTTTTTGTCCTCTTTTGGCTTTTAGGTCGCCTAAACTTATGGGCCACAGGGCACCAACCTGGCAGAGCCTTAGTGCTGTGTTCATGGCATGCTCACGTGTATTTCACTTATATGACAGTGGCTTATTCAAATAGTAATTGCCACCAGAACAACCACAAAATGTGACTGTTTCTTTGTTTGATTGGGGTTTAACGCCGTACCCAAGGGTGTTTCACTTATATGCGACATATTGCCCACTTAACACTGTTCCTTGCCTTATTACTATGGAAAGCCGGAAGAAACCCTGTAAAAACCACCCCTGCGATTGCCGGAGCCACATTGTTTTAATCACCGATATACCTGATGGCCAAAAATGTATTGAAGATCAAATGAAAATTTTATGTCATTTATTAAAATGTATGAGCAAAACGAGACTAATCCGATTCACAATAAGATTATAACACTTACTTTGATATGATCCTCTCTGGCTTTAAGGACTCTCAGCCTGGCTTGATTGAGTAGATTAGAGCTTTGGCTGGGAAACAAATATCAAAATATAACCAGTATTTTCAATTATTATATACAAGGTTGATGGATTGATTGGTGAGGTAATAAATAATGATTGATTGATTGATTGGTGTTTTACGCCGGGCTTAAGGGTATTTCCCTTATATGATAACCAAGAGATGAAGCGTTTCCATAATGTTGGAAATTTAATTTTTCCCAAGTAAAGACAGCATTGCTACATATACTCTTCAAACAAACTGCCCTTTATAGCCAGAGGGTAATAAATAATGGATGTAACTCCCATAAACCATGCATTATCCTATTCACTATACCTCAATTCATTTCTTACATGGAGTTGGACAAATAACAATTGAGGAATCTACTAGACAAAACCCAAATCTAAGACACTTGATTCAATTGTGATTTACTAAAGTACTCACTTGGGGGTTATTTTACTCATATGACACCATCCAAAAAATTTATACTCCAGAGTATTTCACTTATAGGTAAACTATTTTCCATGTTTGAAATAAGTCTATGAATTTCCTGTCAAGTGTTCACAACACACACAGACGTCAAAATTGCCAAATTATGCAATGGTGACCATTTTGCTTATGGATTTTGCTGATATCCATTTAATTTGTCATCTAAAGGAGAGGAAGTCACAAGTTACAAGTTAATCAATGGATTTGTTGTCAAATTCCTATGTTTATACCACATACACTGCAGACGTCATTATAGCAAAATTATGCAGAAGTGGCCATATTATTTTGCGTAATTTGATGAAATGCAATTCCGTCTAGGAAGAAGCTAACTTCCAAGTTTCAAGTTAATCTGTAAATTTGATCTGTCAAGTTATTATGTTCAAATCACAGGTGGCCATTTCGAATTACGAAATTGGGTGAAATGCCATCCCATCTGTTGTCAGAGGCTATTGTATATATATATATCACATATGCTTGTTGGCTTTGATTTGCTCTCGAGCTCTGAGTACAAAAGACCAACTTTCATTTACTTGAACTGGCAGGAAAAAAAATACACACTGTGAACAAATTCTTACATTTTTTTCTGAAGTTCAACTTGTTTTTCTTTTCTCTCATAAAATTCCATGATTTTCACACGTTGCTGTTGCACTAATCGACCTTTTTCTATGTTGAACTCTTCCTCTGCCTATAAAATACAAAGTTCCACAGTATAAGACATGACAGCAGTGCCACCATTATATTTATACATCATACAACAACTTACAAGTGTTTTAAAGTCCAGTCATAGAGTCATAAAATTACAAAAATTTTATAGTATATATTTCATGGAAATGGATGCAATACATTCAACACAGTGGTACAACAGATTTATCACTTCTTGCAGTGGAATTTAGAACCTGGTGGCTACATAACGGTTAAACACAGACACTTTGCTATCATGCTATGCCAGGACTACAACTTCTAGGTATTTTAGCAGGACACATTTCAGTGAAATTCCTACATGTAGGATAATAAGACGTTTCAAACCAGGTTTAATTCACACCTAAATATACATTTACAATGTATGTTATTGTTTTTAAATGTTTACAGTCTACTATTTCATAAATGATTCAATATTCACCATTTTCAAGATGAAAACATTCAATAATTACTGAAAGAAAAATTAAATCAAATATATTTGAGATGTGGAGTTATTTTTTATGTATAGGCAATGATCAAATTTATGCAATAATTAAAAACACTTACCTTCGCATCAATTTCTTCAGCTTTTTCATTGGCCTCCTGGTCAATGAAAGCAATCATGTGCTTGATCTACAAAGGGATTACCAATATCAGACATGAAATTAGTACTATGAACATTGAGGCTAATCCCTTGCACTTAATGTAAGAAGATTGAGACACACTGCAATCTGAACAAAGATTGATCGATTGATTGGTAATTTACGCCATACTCAAAGGTATTTCACTTATATGATGGCAGTGTATTCCAACAAAAATTGACATGTGTATGTTGGTTAGTTCAACCCGGATGTGAAGACTTTCCATGTTGTTGGAAAGTTAATCTTCTTGCAGTGTTAAGTAATGACAGCATTACTCTTCTAACAAACTGACCCTAGTCAGTTAATACAGGGACTAATATAAGAGGGATACGCAACGGCATACGCTGACAGGCTAACCCAGGGAATCAATGCTGGCCTCGGCAGTG